>CM053169.1:1498509-1651359 GCA_012977825.3 Pteromalus puparum
TTGTTGGTTTGTGTGTGTGTGTGTGTGTGTGTGTGTGTGTGTGTGTGTGTGTGTGTGTGTGTGTGTGTGTGTGTGTGTGTGTGTGTATGCGCTTTTATTCTAGTTTTAGACATAATATTTAATATGAAATTCTCGCTTTGTAAATGCTCAGTATGTTTACAAAATTAAATATAACATGATTCAGTTTTGTATGAAACAAACCTCCACTCTCTTTCTCTCTTCTTCACATAATAATTTTATAGCACTATAATTATAAATTTCATTTGATTAAATTCATTTGATCAACACTTGTGTTACAAAGAAGGATATTTGCTGTTTAACGCCTTATAAAAACAAATAGTAAGTATTCGTAAAATTAGTCTATAAAATTAGATATACAAATTCCAAGATTGTCATTCATCCTCAAAAAGATCACTGGGAATAGGTACATATCTTGTACTTCATAAATATACTTTTTTCTGGTGGAATGACATAGCAAATGTGGGTAAAAAAGAGTAACATTTTCACTCTTCATTGCTTGATAACACTAACTCTTATTAATAACTAATTTGATATCAACATTTTTTATTAAAAAAAAAAGAGAGAAAATGTAAATTACAATGACAATTTTACGAAATCTAACTCCGACAACTTCCATTACCTGCTTTAAGATTTTGAAATTTTTGAAGTTATTATATAGATTAAGGTTTAAACGTTTGTGTTTCAGTCAATACTCAAAGTTAAGCAAGAGCTACAGAAATCGTTTAGTGCAGTCTTCAGAAAAATTATTCAAAAAGGTGTATACTAAAACATTCTTAGGCCATTAAATTAAATAGCACGTACGATTTTGAATATCAGTAGATATTAGAATCAGCTCTTTCAGTTCAAAGAAACCCGTATACACCTTTCTATAAGATTGCGTATGTGCGTTTTTGATATACTTCCAAACAATTTCTACTTATCAGCAGATGCAAATAATTGGGGAATTTGGTGAAATTTTATTCAGACATTTTTACAATGCGTTTATTCTAAGAAAATGTGCAAAACAGTTAACAACTAACTTATGATATTCTATAAAACGTAAATAGTTATAATTATCAACATTATTCAAATTAAAAATGTCTGAATCATACATACGTTATTGTGTTTTTTTCTTTACGAAAACAATTACGAAATACAGTATATCTCCATATAGATTTTAATAATTACAAGTAAAAATGAACATATTTTATTTGTTGATAATAGCTTCTCTAAAAGCGAAATATATAGTAGTTTTCGAAACTAGTGCAAGACAGTTGATTCTTGAACTAGTGCGAAGCAAGGGGGACAATCCACACTAGTGAAGAATCATCTTTCGCACGTGTATCGAACATTATTTTTCAACACGACGAACGCAAACTCCGATTTTGTCTACGCTTATCCGCGTACAATTGGCACTTTACGTACGGATTGTTGAAAATTACAAATTCTTGAGAAGCTTGTACAAAAACGCACAAACTTTTAAAAGTAATATTTCGATGCTTCCGAAAAATAAAATTATGTACAATTACGTATGCTAATCACTTATATATAATTTTTCGTCCCTCAATTACCCGGCGAAATAATATAAATATATTTACTTCAACTATAATAATCACATGTGCATAATAATAAATAAACAATCGCTACATAATTTTTATTGGCACAAAATTTTACTGATCGACAAGATTATTTTGTGGTTAACACCAATTATCATATTCCTCTTAATTTTAATCTCTTATAAATTTTATCGTTTGCTTTTCTCTACCATACATACGTATATGTACCAGTGATTGAATTGCGTTTCTACAACACATAACAGATTGGTAAAGCACACTAACTTGATTAAACAAATTTACGTATCGCGCCCAAGCAGAAAAATCGGACAAAATATAGTTTTCCTTGGACGGTCTTATTGCATAGAGACACAGAAAAAATAAATACATCGATTCAACGTAATTGTATACAATTTTCTCTCGGATATCGAAAAAGCTACGATTGTATGTGTAGAATCGACGCTCGACAGCAACAGCATCGACGTTTATCAAAAGTCTTTGTGCCATTGAAAGACTGTCTGTCAAAGACCTCGCTTATTCGTGTATACATATAGGTATATTTTAAGAAATCTCTACCCACCCTTTACAACATCAAAGTGTTAAAACGCAGCAGTGTTAAAACATTAGACTGGAACATCCCCGATCACCGTTAGTATAACCGTTTTCGGGTCTTTTCGTTGTTTCTTTTTTTAGCGAGTGTTACTTGTAACGAAGGAATTCGATCGAGTGGCTCTTTGAACGGTTCGCCTTCAAATTATTAAAATCAAACTTGATTTTCTATAAACGTTTACAAAATTATATAATAGAATGATTGTAGCAAACCTAAGTCAAAATACAAATCAAGAAAAAAGACTTTATAAAACTTTTACAGAACGTACAGAACATTATAAATAAACACTAAGAATGAAGTAAAAAGAGTACGTCAAAACCAAACCGTCCAACAAAAGCCTCAATCTTAATTCCAACATCCCAGCTCCATCCTCCACATCATCATCATTATCATCATTTTGATCGACGGATGCGTGCATGTGCGAGGTGCTGTCTATATACGCGTATACGAGCCCTCTTCGCATCGTAATCCTCGTGAACGGCCCCGTCCTCAGCAGGTCTTGGTCGTGCATCAACGGCCGATGGTGAATCGAAGTGTGCAATCGAGTAGTATTGGTGCGTCGATGACGAAATCGGACGGACGACGATAGACAGAGAGGTGAAAGCGGCCCTACTGGATGATGGGATTGACGCGGTGGGAGCGGCGCCGCTGCTGGGAGACACGGGCCGCGACAGCGGGACCGCCACCGACGGCCTCCGGCGTCCCGGTGCCACTGAGAATATCGGTTAGTCATCTGATAATTGCTTTTTTGTAACTTTTTGACGTGCGCGCACTGCAAAAGTTAGAGAAAAGAACAAACAGAGGGTCGGTATCGTTTGACTGTTCTGTTAGACACACTTGTGTTTTTTTTTATTTTTACTCTAAGGGCTGTGAATGATTGATGAAGGGTGATTTTTTTTTTCAATTTCGCTTGCCTTTTGGTTGAGGGTGCGTGTCATCGAATGTGTCTCGCAATTGATTGCATAAACAAGAATTTTTTAAATCTTTCGATGATGTTCATACACGATCAACGTAAAGACAGGCGCTGTACGTGTGTGCACTTATCGAAATGGATGTCTTCATGCATGAAGTTTAAATATTTCAAGACATCGGCGTTGAGTTATATGCTTTTATCAAAATTATTATAAGTTTCTCATTGACTCAACACTGACATTGAATGCTCGTATGACTGTTAATTATGAAATATAAAAGTTAATATAGCTACGCTTATAGATTAACGAGTACACGGTCCCAAGAAATACATCTAGTCTACTATGGAAAGAAATAACATGAAAATTAAGATGGGGATGAAATGATTATCATGCGCTATAATAGTATTTCAACTGTAAACACTGCAGCAACACATATAATTAATCGCTTGAGTAATCATAAAATAAACGCATATATACATGACTATTTATTTCAAGTTTGGGTTCCTATAAGTAATAATTAGTTAAAGAAATACCAATTATGACTACATAAATTCTAGCTTTACAACATTTGATGTTATTAAAATACATATTATATTTAATAATACTTTGTTAACGGCTATACTATATAATATAGTTTCAAAAAATAGTGATGTTTTTAAGAAAAGCATACCGGTGCTCCAAAAATCTTGTTATTTGTCACTACAAAATGAGCGTTATTTTTTCTCTGACATTAAATACATTAATATATTAATTATAAACAGAAACTTGTTAACAAAATTTTATAAATCTGTGACCCAAATAATGGACGCATAATTCACGTATTATTCTTTATGGTAACTCTTGCGTTAGACTATCTACGAAAACAAAGTCGTAAATCAATAAACAACAGAATACGCAAATGAGTATTCTTAAATAGAAAGCATACAAGGTAACTCTTGCTGAAAATAAGCAAAAAATAAGGGGTCAGCCATAAACTCTTGCGGATTACAGACAAAATAAATGGCGGGAAAAATCCCCAATCGAGAAATGACACTGATGCGCCCAATCTCCTGAGCAATAAGAATGTACTCCGATCGGGGATCAGAAAGAAAAAAACGTCAACATACGCACAGCCTCGACAAAATGCATCGACAAACCACGCTAGCATAAAAATCAACAAAATTCATCAAAACTCCAACCAGCGGTATACACGCGAATATTTTAACAACAAAAAGTACACAGCTTCGAGCGAGGGAGTATTACAGGCATATTAAACGCGCGCGTGCTGCAAGGCCAGACTTACTGCCTGAGCGAGTGGTGTCGGGTGATCCGCTCGGCTGTGGCGGCTGACCTCGTCGTGGCCGTCGGCTGTGTCGACGCTCGCGTCCCGGTCGAGTTATTGTTATCCGCAGCTGCACTAGTCCGCGAGCCAGCGCGACTCGTGCTCCTGAGGCTCCTCGTCAGAGGCTTCGCCGGTGCACTGTTGCTCTCCGTAGAAGTGGCTTCGGCTTGTTGCTGCTCCTCGGGCCTGTTCAGCTCGGAGGAAGAAGCCTCGGCCGGATTGTGCGAGAGTTTGGACCTGGCGCGCAGCTGAGTCGCGGTCGCTGATCTGTCGCTCTCCAGGGCGGCGCTCTTTCTACAAGTTGTCGAGCTGCTGGAGTTTACGCGTTTGTCGTTTGGTTTTGGTGGTATTTGGTGTTTACAGAGTGGATATTTTGCGCTTAATTTGTCGCGACGTTAGGTTGCACGTCGGTGTGCGCACAGATAAGTGACATGTATTTATTAAGAGAGAAGAAGTTTTTTCGTAAGACACAAAAGAGTGGTTCGGAGCATTCGGAAAAGTGTTTTGCTGTTAATTGGAAGACATCGAACTAGCATGGACGGTTCTGTTGATTATTTTCGGAATTCGGTGGGAACGTTTGTGCGAATACCCTGGTAATCTCGTAACTTCGACTGGATCATGGACGAGTTATTCTTATAACTTTTAAAATAATTACACAGTATTTCACACAAACCTTCTCACCTGGACGGAAATTCGAACATTCAATTATCAAGTGTTTTACAAACATCTAAGAGTGTTACGGATAAATAGGCACCAGATCATCACATTTATATAGTCGACATTTAGTTCGGCAAAGACGAGGTACCTATTTCATAGGTATCGCTAAGTAGTAAGATTACAAGAATTGGTTCCAAGCCTCACTTTTTCCGTGACATGTATTGCATTTCAAAAGCTGTTGGCAATGTATCGGCTGGCGATATAATTATATTCTAAACTTTGCTATACAACGCGTAAAAATCGCAAATTGATTATTTCTTTTCTAGCGCTTCATATCTTTTAGAATATCTTTTAAGCTTTGAAAGGAATGCCGAGATAAAGGTTCTATAATCTTGGGATACTACATTATAGTCAAATAAGCATACTGAGAAGAGCTCATGCAAATTACATGACCTATGATTTCTCGAGACAAAACAGCGATTGTAATAAGGCACCGACGCATTATCTCGAGCCTATATAGCAATACGAGAACAATGTTCTTTCTGCAACTACGCAAAACCGCTTGTGAAAATTCGCAAGAGATTGTAGTATCTCCAATTGTTATCATTTCTTTTTTTTCACACGAGAATAAAGCCACGGAAAAAGGGGCGCAGAAGTGGATAGAGCTATAATAAGGGCACATTGTACACAAAAACTCGTTATGGAAGAAAGAAAAAAAATTAGAGTACACTGGGCCGCGCTTCCAAGGCACACAAAGTCGGTGGAAAAAAAATACAAAATAAAAGAAATTACACTCGACTGCAGCATGCGATTGGCGACGAGACTTACTGCCTGAGATACCAGAGTTGCGAGTGCAGCCTACTGCGAGACGCCGACGAGGAGGAGGTCGAGGTGAGCCGGCTACTCGTCGCCGGTAGAGTTGTGCAGTTGGCTCGCGTTAGCGACGGTTTCGAAGCGGATAATATCGGAGCTGACGCTGTACAGGTGGTTGTACTTGTTGTAGTTGTGATGGTGGTGGTGGCGGTGGTTGTATTGTCGAGGTCGAGGTGGTGGGTTGTGGTGGTCGTGCTTGTATTGTTGTTGTCGTGGTGGTGGTGGTTGGAGTTGCGGGCCAGAACAAAGGTCGGTTTGGGAATGCGACGCCGATAGGAAGTCGGCTCGCTGCTGTTTCTACAAACACGCAGACGGAAAAGAAAAGAAGATAGAGGGGAGAGACATAACATTTTTTTAGTGATACACGCTTCCACCAGGACTGTGAGACACAATAACAGACGCAACACCAACAGATTGATAGAATAGTTTAAGAGACAGACAAAAGTAATAGAGTTAAAAAAGTCACGAGTGTGAATAGATTTTAGAGACTAAAGGGACCGTTTTTCTTTCTTTGGTTTCTATTTTACTTGGGCAGTTTTGCTAATTACAAACAATTAAGTTTATTTTTTGCGGAAAAACTGCCCGTAATTGTTAATACTGTTAGTGCTTAGTTAATAGTTACAAGTAAACTATAGCAAACCTTTTGATGATATTTGTGGAGGCTGAACGAGTTATGACGCGCTTCGTGCCGTCTTTATCTTTGGCTGCAATAAGGGAGCCAATACCTTTTTGACTTCTGCTTTGTAGTAACGGTCCCAAGTACGGACTAAAAAATGTTACAATCGCAATTAATTTACTTTATTCGTGATACTTTTTTCATTAACCATTTACATGCATCGTGCTTTTCATCATCATACAGAATTAATAACGCAAATTAAAATTAAATCGTAAAACAAACATTCAGAAATGTGCTAGTATTGAGTTGTAAAATAAACAATTTAAAAAAACAATAGTTGAGTTACTTACTGTACTACAGGTATAGAGGTTGTAGAATTTCCACTAGTGTGGGAGTTAGGAGACAGAGTTCTCCTAGCTTTGATTTGATTCAGTTTATCACCTTGAGTTAAAATTGATAATCTCACTGGGGTTTTTGGAGTCGTCGGAATATTATTATCTTCAAGTCTAATTCCGTCGACTCTGTGCATAATGCCTGATACGTTGTCCTGCAGAGGACGTGGATTCCTTGGTCCAGCCAAGGATGTATCAAGCCCACTTGCTGTTTTTGAGTAAATTCCATATTTGTGCACTGGGTTACCGTTTTCAGAACACAGCGGTTCTCTGATTAGACAATGTAGGTATTTTTCTTTGCTGTTAACAAGATCGAAAAAAGTTTTGAATTTGATCTTGATTATTTTTCGTTAAAATTATTTAACTGTTATTAGAAATATGCTTACTCTTCCAGCCATTGTTGCTGGTGTCCAATCACAGATCCAGGTCTGCAAATTCGTATCCAAGCGATAGATTCTAACGCCGATAAGTGATAATGTTTCATTATATAACAAGCTATCAAAGTACCAGTCCTTCCAAGTCCAGCCTTGCAATGGACGGCAACAGCTCCGTTAGTCTTTTCGGAAATTTTTAAGAACTGTCGTACTATCGATATTGTCGGTGGCGAGCCGTCGACAAAGAATAAATCTTTGTGATCAAAACCTGCTTCTACAAAGCTCGCGGCATCGTAGCGTTTTCTGTTGAGCCTTACAATAGTAGTTACATTGTGACGTCTAAAATACTTAAAATATGATTCCGGAGCATGCAGCATATAACCTGAAGAAAAACATTGGTATTAACTGAACGAAATTACGAAGTTTTCATTCACCAGTGAGCCAGCACATAATATATTTCAAACCAACCGTTTTCAAATTGGTTATTTGAGTGTGGCCCACAAAAGGCAATAAATTTTCCTGGAAGGATCCAATTTAAGTCTCCATTTTCAACACGTTCAAAATATTCGTATTCTTTAAGATTAAAGTCACGAAAGTCAAAAAAGCCAAGTTGGTGGCATTTGTAAATTGCATTTAGACAATCTTGCAGTGATATTTGGTAGCAAGGTTCTCCCATTGAAGCATCACGGAACATTTGAAAAGTTGGACAGTTTGGACTAGCAGTTAGACATTTGTAGGCTTCTTCAGCAGTACGTTTTAGGTATATTATCTAAGGGATAGAATAAATAGTTATATTTCTTGAAACATAGGTGGGTAAAGACTGAAATATGTTAACATGTAATGTATTTACCGCGTAACAAGCAATGAGAAAAGCTGCATTCACTCGTTTTTCAGGATCCATTGTTGTGTAATGGACAATTCTTTTTTTACACAAAGAGACAGCCTTCAGTTTCTTGTCAACTTTTTGACAGTAACGGTAGACCATTGCGAGATTGAGTGGACCAAAATCTGCATAAAAGTTTTCGTAGATCAGCTCATTGTCAACACTAAAATAATGAGTGTTTGCTGTATTTTTGGCTTTGTGTGGGGATGTCACAGTGACAAAGTAGAGCCGGTCTGTAAATAAAAGAGTAGCACAGTTAAACCCCAGAAATCTATAAGAGTTCATACATATGCAAAATTTTGATCCATAAATAAGGCACCTTTTATGATCTCGGCAGGACCGATTAAGATCTTATTCCAGTCCTCCATCGTGCCGTCGTTTGATGAACTTTCACTTTCATAAAACATTTCATAAAATAAACTGTCAGAGGACCTAAAAAATGTACAAAGTAGTATAATATCTATGATCACAAAGCAGCTTCAAGTAAACTTAAAAGGTGAATGATAAATATTTTGCTCCAAAGTGTCAAATTCTCACAACAGTCTCTCACTCAACTCACAACACAGCATTGAGAGGAATGCAGCTTATCAGTACTGCAGAGATAAAAAAAAAAGTTTAAATCCAAGAATTCCAAACACTCTGTACTGTTTACCTTTTTCTCAGTTGTACTAAAACTCAAACAGACTAGCGATTTCTCCATTTTCCGCTCTCAACTCAACCCTCCCGAAATTCCAATGCAATCGTCGAGGAAAAATCATCGGAGCAACTTGCCGCCGGAATCCCCCCAGCGATTTTCTTCTAGCCCCCCCCAAGATTCTAAAAATACCTGCCGTCGACCCAGTATACACGCACGCGAGTAGAGAACAAAAACAAAGTCAAGTCAGACAGGCGCCAGGCAATCAATGATAGTGTACACCCCCGCTTACTCACAGAGAACCAGTGTAGAATCAGCGGGTGAAAAAAGGCAACAACAGCGTTGATAGGTCGCTCGTGCCCGGAAAAAGCCCGATTCTGCTCACGCACACCAGCTTACGTCCTATATCCTCGGCGAGTACGTCATTATGCGCGCGCGCGCGCTTTGCGACCTGTCTCTCTCAGCCCCGCCGTCTCGCGCACTGTGTGCTCGACTCCGAATCGAGCCGATGGCGATAACAACAACAGATGCACTTTAGTGATCCAGCATCGCGGTGTCAGACGACGATAGGGAAGATGCAACAAAGTCTCCTATCCGTTGATCGACGTTCGGTTGCACTCGAGGAACAGTTGCCATCTTTGCGCTGACACTCCGCGCGCGCACACCTACAGATAATAATGATAATGATACGCGGTGCAGTTATATAGGTACAGCGCGGCCCGCGCAACTTTGCACGTGTATTGTATGTATATATTACGTGTGCAGGCAGCACACAGCGTCGACTCCGTTCCGCTCCCCTCGAGTCGGTAGGTATAACTCACACACTCACGCTGTACATTTGTGTCCGTACTTCGCGAAATATTTGGGAGCAGCGCGCAGGTACCGATCGCACTTTGATTCACTTTACTTTCCCCCTTCGTCTTGTCGGGCTTTTGTGTGTTAGTACTGTCGCATCCCGCGAACGTAAGATCGAACGGAGCACGCGACGCGCAGGTACCTGCAAAAAACGGTCGTTAACGGATTTCCGCAGCTCTCTCTCGCTCAACTCGCGAGCTTTGGCGGGGGCTCAGATGGCAGCACGAACCGCTGCTCCGGATTCGCCTTTTTTGGGCCGGTGCGCACGTGCCGACAGCCCACGAGTCAGTCTCGCGGGCCTCGCGGCCAATGGCGAGGGATAGCCTTGGAGGAAGGATTGGAATAGGCCAATCGCGACTGAGGGCTTTCGTGTGGGGCCTTGCATTTTTTGAAATTACTGGACGTTGCTCGCGGCTGCATGGGACTATAAATTTACGGCAGAATTTCGCCGTTGGAATTTGAATGGCGAGATTCCGTTGAGTGTTTTTTTTTTAAGTGGTCGCCTTTTTTTTGCTTCTGCAGGACCTCATTGTTATCGCTCGTCTTATGCAGAATTTTGAAAGATTCCATAAAGTTTTTTACTTTATTTCTTTCTTCTTTTGTGCCATTTCGTAACGTTTTAATGTATTCCGCTGAATTATTAATGCACCCGTTCATTTGAATATATTGTAGTCATTCACGTTAAAGGCGCTTTGAGTTCGAAAAAATGGTAAACAAAAAGTTTTTAAGAATTTACATTACAAATCATTTATAATTCACGCATGTGTCCCAAATATAGCTCGTGGAGAATAATATTGAAAGACGATTTTTTTTTTTTTTTTTGATCGCGGTGCTTACAGTAAACAAAATGAAGACAATGAACAAACAAGATCGATCGATGCATCACACGATCCAGCCATCCGCAGATAAACGGCAAAGCTGCGGTGATGTAATTGTCATTGCCTTTTTTTCGTCTCGCGCTGACTGTGTTCAATTGCCGCGATTCTTCGGATCGCGATTTACATGAACTAATTTGCGATGATCTCACACACCATCGTCGTAAGATTGATTCGTAATTATCCTCGTTTATTCTGAGGACACTAGCTCTTTCATTGTCTCTAACTGGTAAACGCACCCATTTAACGACTTTGTTAACTACTGGACTTGGGTATACTTTATATACCTATATATTATGGAAATAAATAATTTGATTCACAGTCATTAGGAGGCATCTTCCACCGGAATAACTAATGGACTGTCTATTATTAGAGCTCGGATAGCAGATTCCGTACGACCAATGCCATCATAACAGTAAAAATACACAACTACGCAGCATATATTGACTCGACGACAAGCAAGACACGCGTAGCTCGCCTCGATTCAAATTTAAAGAGCACGACATTCCGAGGAGTAACGGACACTTCCGGTGCAGTGTATTATATTCACTACACATTTTTTGCGATGCACCGCATACACAACACGCGCGCGCGCGCGCGTGTGTGTGTGTGTATATATATATATATATATATATACACAGCCGTTATATATATATATATAACGGCTTGCCGCGAGCGCTCCTCTCCCTCCCCCTTCTCTGATGAAAAGGGCTCAGCGTTCGCTGTACTGCTGCTTCATTGTTTATGATCGAAACTTGCGTATCCACTCCACACACCCATGGCTCGCGTTTGCGCATGTGTGCGGCGCAAAACGATCAGCAGTAGCATCATCCCAATAGCGTAAAAAAAGAGCTAGAGAGAGAGAGACACGTATCTGCACGTGTATTCACGACGTGGCTGTGTGCAAGATTGTTGCTGCTCTTGCTCTACGCTGAGAGTCCAGATGCGCGCGCGCGAACGAGAGCGACCTCGGCCTGCTGAAAAAGTTCTGTTTCCGCGCGCGGGGATACAATCCTGCTGGAGTTGCCAATCTCTCTCTTTCTCTTTCTCTTTCTCCCGCTGCTTCCTCTCTTTCTCTCTCGCACACCTACCTGCGTGTCCTGTCCTGTGTATACATACATAGGTACATACTGATACAACAATCGAGGGTATACCTATACACACGATATACCTATATATACTTACTCGCAATCCGTTCATGTATAGGCAGGTTTATTATGTCTATATGTGCCTGTTGTAGCCTGTAGTGCGCGCGCGCGCGCGCACCAATACGAGAGCAGTAGCAGCAGCAGCCATCGTCATCGTCATCGTGAGCTGCCCGCCGTTGTTGTGCGTGAACCCTCGGGGTGGTGTATAGACTATTCCTTCCTCGTTGCAGAGAGAGAGAGAGAGAGAGAGAGAGAGAGAGAGAGAGAGAGAGAGAGAGAGAGCAGCAGCCTCTCGGAACTACTGCCCAGCTACATAGGCGCCCGTCGTAGCTATACATAATACATAGTTACTCCCGAGCACGCTCCTGCAGGTGAGGAGTGAGAGGCCGAGCTCCGCGAGGCAGAAGACAAGCCCAAATATTAAGCGCGTGTGCACGAGGTGCTGTGTTGCTCGTCCGAGAGGATCGTCGCGTCACGTTCCTCGAGGAGGCGGAGGTGTGAAACATAACGTGATATAAGTAACTCTCGAGCCGAGGCTGTTGCTGCCGCCCTGCTCGACGCGCTGCTGAGAGAAGTGCGCGCGGAGGAACATCAATAACAATACGCCAACGGGGGTAACGACGACGACTACGACGGGCGCGACGACGAGCACGACGACGGGGAGCAGCAGGGACAGGCCAGGCAGGAGGAGCTCGTCGACGAGGACCGCCGCCGGACGAGTCGCCAAGCCCCGCGCGCACCAGCGCACGCTCGCCAGAGGACTCGAGAAAATGGCCGACTCTTGGACCCAGAACGTCGTTTGCCGGTAAGAGAACGACGATTGCTACGGAGAATCGCTGCGCTTTCTGGCGCCGCTGAATGCCTAGACATTCTTTCAATAGGGATCTGTAATGCTGGGGCTTGTCAAGGACTCGAAATGTAACGGGAAACGTTCACTGGCTGTCCATCGCGACGTGCGATGCGAATCGCGGCTAGAGAGAGGTGGATGAAACGTCAATAGGCGAGGAGAGTGTAAACATTGCGCTCTTTTGTTTTGATTGCCAATGATTTTTATCTAATATTTTGTTCAATGTGAGGCTCTTCGAGGTTATTGACTAGCTGGGAGTTCAGTAATTCATTGTCGATGAGAGCTGTAACAGTGTGCAATAATTACCAAGACTTTTTCAATTCTTCGAGGATTTTTAATAGTTTGATTGAATTGGTTACAGTGATGTTGATTAAAAAGAAAAATATCTAACGATGATTTCAGTCATATATTTGTTTGCAACCGTGGTTTGAAGTTTGAGGCCTTTTTCTAAAAAGTCAAATGTATACGAGTTAATTTACTCATTTTGTAAAATATAAATGTCAATATTTCTTATTTATACGACAATTTGTGATGTTTTTGAGTTATGTTTTGGAATTCTTGTAGTTAAAGCTGCATTTTTTGATAATTTAAAAATTTTTTGTGGTTTCAAGTATGTACTACTTATTGGATATAATGAAAATCTACAAATTTATATTATATTGCATCATGTTACATGTATCTTGATAACATCATTTTATGTCAAATGCTTTATGTATGTTTTTATAATCAAAATTAGTCATATTTACAATGAAAGAAGTTATTCGTAAAAAGTTACTAAAAAGGTTGATCCTGCTAAAAATGCTTGTATGAATTGATTAGATAGTTATAGAAATTAGTATTCACATTATGTGTTTCAAATATTTTTGTTCCGAATCATTAATTGCTTTCATATGAAATGATATTTCAGATACAACTCAATAAACAAGCAGAATCAGACACTTATCCACATAACTAATGGTTGTGTTCTTCCAGGTATTTTAAAAATGGGATATGTCGGGAAGGCAGCAACTGCAGATACAGACATGCACAAGGAGCTAGAAGTGAAACAACTCCTAGTGAATCTGGAAGCTCACAGGGCTCTTCATCGTCATCCTACTTGCATTGCCGCTTCTTTAAACAGGGTACTTGCAGATTTGGAAATCGCTGTCGATTTGTTCACAGTTCCAACAGTCAAACAGAAAGTTCCAGTTCTGAAACCCCATCTAACAGCTCTTTGACACCAGCAGAAAAAAAGTAAGTCTATTAAATTAATTAATTAATTTTTATACAAGCATGTTATTTTTAACCTATGCAGTGAGCATAATAAAATAATAACACTATTTAAAGTTGCAGCATGGAGGTCAGTTTAGATGCAGAAGAATGGGTGAATGCTCCTGAGTTTGTGCCATCTGCAGCAAACTCTAGTGCTAATGCATCTTTCTCACCAGAAAACTGTGCATCAGGCACTACAGCCCCGCTTTCTTATGCTCAGGCAGTAAATCCATCTTCTGGACAGGCATCATTCTCCTCCCTAGACCCTCTTTGTCCATATGCTGAAGCAAGTGGCATTTGCAAGAAAGTTAACTGTACCTACCTTCATGGTGATATCTGTGACATGTGCAGCAGACCAGCCCTTCATCCTTACAACGAAGAAATGAGAAAGAAACATACAAACGTAAGTTGAGAAATTATTATCTTTTATCTTATGAATAAATTAATTAAGATATACGTTCATTGTTGTATACAAATTCATAGTACAGCAATGATAAAAAAGTAATATAGTTACTTTGCCAAAAAAATCTTATTTGGTTGATTTTTTTACAGGCATGTGTGAAACAGCATGAAGTTAACATGGAACTTTCATTTGCTATACAACGTAGTCGAGAGAAATCTTGTGGGGTTTGTTTCGAAACTATTATGGAAAAAGCAACACGTGAGCAAAGGTTCGGAATTCTACCAAATTGTAATCATTGCTTCTGTTTGAGTTGCATTCGAAAATGGCGTAAAGCCAAGCAGTTCGACAATAAAATTATCAGAGCATGTCCAGAGTGTCGTGTTCCTTCAGATTTTGTCTGTCCCAGTATGTATTGGGTAGACACAAAGGAAGACAAGGATAAATTAATTACAGATTACAAAGATGCCCTGAGGTAAATATTCAACCTACATCTTATTCAATTCATAAAAGTGATACAATTTTTTTAAACGATGGTATTATATTTTCAGTACCAAAGATTGCAAATATTTCAACAAAGGCAGAGGAAAATGTCCGTTTGGTAACAAATGCTTTTACCTTCACGCTTTACCTGATGGCACCAAGACTGATGTTGGTCCTCCAGTTCGACAACAACGTCGCAATGCTGATAACGATATCGACTTTTTCCGTGTAAGTATTAATAACTGGTCTACCTTTTTTATGGTAAAAGGATTTTTTTTAATTTTTAAATTAACTTTGCAGCAACTACTACTCTGGGATTTCATGGACGAAAGAGAAAACTTTTGGCTGTATAACATAGATGATTTACAGGATATTGTCAATATTGTATCAGACTCTGAGGATTCTGACTGGTCTGAATATGATCTTTACTTCGACTAGTCTCCCACCTTCTGCACATCATCAAGATGCATTGCCAGCAAATTCTGCGTAGCCTTTGTCTTGTCTGAATGACTGGATAGCGAAATGAGAGGACCTCCAGAATACAAAAATACACAAAAAGCTGAAATATTAAGAAGATTCACCGCCTGCTGTCGCGTAAACCTTCTAACTAAGTTCAACTTTAGACTTTTTTGGAGTAACTTAAAAAGCTCGTGCCACTGTTATGCAAGGCTGAATCTGTTCATTCGGTACAATTTGATAGCACGACACGCTTATGAGAGGCGCTTACTCAAGACTTAAAACAAAAAAGTAAAAAAGATGCAACGTCACTGAAGGAAGACTATAAATCTTCGCTTGAGAAACTTATACAGTGCTAGCCTGCTGCTAAATCTGTTTTTAAAATAATTATCGTTGACGTTGTTGATATGATGTTGTACTGTTATTAACCTCGGAGAGTCGTTATACTCTATTATTATTTTTTGAAAAATCCCAGCCTGATTTGGCTGATTTAACTTTCTTGTTAATTATCTCCAAGACAAACATATGCCTATTGACGTTGTGTTTCTTAAATAAAAGTGGTGGCAGGCTGGCACTGAGTTCTCGTTTAAATAAAAGTAACGATTCGGGAAAAAAGTGAAAGAGGTTCGCTCGTTCGTTCACACAGGTGTTTTTCTAGCGAGTCTTAGCTTTCTTCGTCCGCTGACTTTTTTAGGCTAAATATCGTAAAAAATTATGAAATATAAACTGAAAAATCGACGATAAGTTCTTGCTCGCTGTTATAGTGAACGCGTTCGTGAACGTGTGTCCTTCGGTATGAATAAACTGCGAACCTAGCACATTTCCAGAAAAAAAAACGTAATCTTTAGATTTACATTACCTGGGCTGTGCGATCGCACAGGTTGTCTGCGTATCTTAGATGTTAATTTGTACATTTAGCCAAGCTCGATGGACCAGGAAAACATTGACGATTGGCTTCAAATTCGTTTCTTACGATAATATATTTTTGTTATTGGAAGTAATAAAGTAGTTCGTATGCTCCACGAACCGACATAAATTTTTATCATAATACTCTTCGGCGCTTTCTATGAAAAGATCAAACGGCGCATTCATAAATTTTTAACTTCTAATAAGGCACTAACAATACAAATTGCCAGTAAAGAAAGATACATTGAGCCCTATTGTTAAGCAACAGTACATCTTAACTGTAGTAGCTCTCTTCTCAGAAGTTATTTTTAGAGATCAAATAAATATCAGAAAAAATTTTAACGAATGCATACACTTTGCTTGACGAATCTTTGGCTCTTAACGGTGCCGTTACATTTTATACATGTATAATATACATTTTAATATCCTATAAAGGTACTTAAAATCGTGAAATCACCGTAGAATATTCTGTTAATATATCGATGAAAGTTATAAGGCCACTTTTTCATTCAGTCGATTCTCTAATACTATCTATATAATTGTGGCAGTGATGTGTTAGTTAAAAACATATGAAAAATGGTCGTAATAGTAAAAGTATTCTCATTTAAAAAAATTGATCGTTCGCTTCATTTCGTCAGAAGGTGACTATCAATCATTTCGTAAAAGCGGCTTTCTCCAATAACTTAGCCTTACTTACAAAGAATATTTACTAAATATAAATTTACACTGTTTTCCTATATTTTTTTCTTAAAATATAATAGCTCGTATTTCGCTTTAATTATATACTAAACATTATCCAGATATGAAAATAGCATTTTTACAATAATTGATAGTCACTCGTTCTATTAAAATTACTCATTTAATGTATGAAGATAAAGATAGCTATTATCTCAAGGTATAAGGCGGACAAGTATTTCGTTGCACTGGTTGAGGCATTCTTTGCATCGAGTTGTTTGACTGGTTTTGATCGTTTTGAGTATTTGGGTTGGCTGGAGGCTGTTGTGACTGGTGCTGTTGCTGCTGATCATTCGTGGCGTTTGCTTCCACCCTTTTACGGAACTTCGTTGAATACTTGTAAAAGTCCGACATTTCGAAAGGCTTCGTTACTTCCCTATACGGCTGCACAACCGTGTGATTTGTAGGTGAATTTAACGGAATTATGGGTTCGTTACCGTTTTCTTGAGATCCTGGTAAAAATAATATTAGTTAGAAACAAATTCATAATAATTTGTTTATGAATTAGACTCAATAAATATTTATGGCATTTCACTCACCGGGTGATGGCTTGGACTCAGCAGGGATCTCAAGTACGCGGTTTTCAACGAAACGACTTTGGGGTATCGGAGGTCGTTGAGCCTGCATCTGTTGTTGGATTTCCTCCACCTGCGTTTGCTGCTGCTGTTGTTGTTGAGACATTGGGGGAGGTGGCGGTGGCGGTGACATTTGATGTTGGTGTTGTGCTTGCAGCTGCTCCCTCACCCTCCTATTTGACGGAATAGAATTACTGCGTACCGGTGGTGCTCGATCTTTCAACGGCGGTCCCATGATGGTCGGAGTGTGGTGAGTTCTTCTGATAGCTCTTTGCTGTTGTTGGGAGCTAGGTTGCGAAGGAGCCGAATCAAGGGATGTTTCGTACCACTCTTTTTCCCTCGGTTTGGACGAAGGGTGAACGCCGCTGTTGCGGCTGCTACTGCCACCATCAGCAGACTCGCGACCCTCGATAGACGAGCCATCGTGGGAAGACGCCCCCGGCTGCCAAGTTTCCACGCTGCCTAAAGATTGAGTGCGCAGTAGGATACGATTGTTGTTGGACTTAACGGTATCTGGACTCTGAACCTGAGGCTAAAATATCGAATGTCAGAACCAATTTTTATTCAATAAAGACAGTTCCACAAGAACAGAGAAATAATTACGATTTATTTATTTCCGTCCATGTATAATCATTTGCATACCTGTAGCGGATACGGCCTTGAATGTAACATAGCCACGTTATTCTTGCCACCAAGTGCCACTGTGTGATACCTCGATTGCGTCTCGGCATTAGACGGATGATGAACGATGTTTTGCTTTCGTCGATCAAGACTTCCAAACCTATCGTTCATCTGATCTTCCGAGCACCAGACTATCTCATCGTCCAGGCGCATCCAATGACCTGGAGGGATGTAGGCGTCGACCGCTGCTTTGCTACCCTTGTGTTCTGGACTGATCATCGCATTATCTACAATATCTCTTTGCCGTAAAATTGGTAAGGGTTGCGGTGCCTTATCTGAGCGAAAAATAAATGTAAATTAATCAGGATGTAAGTATAAATTCGTACTAAAAAAATTACAATTTATAATGATCGTACTGTGATGGTAATGGACAGGATAGTCGCTCATTTGAGTATCATATCGCGGCGCGTTGAAATCCGTTTCATGGTAAGCGATCTGCGCAGATCTTCTGTGCATCATCTCGTTATTCGGATACCTCGGATCCTGAGAATACTGCTGATTTCTCAAGATATCTTCAGCCTCTTGCTTCTTTAGTTTTAGCTGCCTATAGTGCATCTGTCTTTCTTCCTCCGTGTAGGTATTAGGTACCGGTCGGTGCATCCGATCGGGAACATGATGATGAGGACTGACACTGCTATTGCTATTTCCACCTTGAGAGTACGCACGACTACGGAAGTTATCGGGCGGCACATACACATTGTTATTGACGTTAATATCGTGCCCAGGGTTGCTACTACGGCGGTGATCTACCGGACTGGGAGCGTGGTAGGTTGCGCGGTTTTGGTTCAAGCTGTTACTGGAGCCAGGCTGAGGATAGCCATGGGGTGAGAGATCCTGAAACTCGTATCCTGCATAGGAGTTGTAATTGTGCTCAGGGCCGAGAGGACTCAAGCTTATGCCACCTTCTTGAAGAAAATTGCGGGATTCTACCTTTGGACTCAAGTCTTTTCCTGTCAAGAATGGCAAGTTTTGAAAAATTTGTTTTAAAAAAATTTTATGATTGTTAATTTATTTTATTTACCTGAAGTATCCAGTGGAGGTCGAGGTTTTTTGGTTCTATGTTTTGTAGTTGTCTGAAGATGTGGCTGTGAGCTGTGAATGGGAATATGTGCAGATTGCCTTGGAGCACCTCCATGACTTTGCCTAATGAAATTGAGTTGAGCATTGAGCTCTTGCAGCCTACGTTGACTTTGTTGGTATATGGAACGATTTTTGCGCCTCACAGCTTTACTTTCATTAGCATCATTCAGAATAGCAAGAGCAGATTCTGCTTTGTTGATTTGCACTTGTCTCTCCAATTCCAAATCAGATTCCTCCTGCTAAGAAAAAAGATTTCTCTCAATAAAAGTCACACAATCATAAATAAAAATAACAATTCAAAGTGAAACATACAGCTCCATTGGTTTTGAGTTTATTGATGAGATTTTGAGGATAATTAAAGCTTGTGCTAACTCTTTTCCTAAAGTTAGGTGGACTTTCACCAGGTTCCAATGGGATCTCTGGAGGCAGAAAACCAGTCAATTCTGCTTCCTCAATGCAAAGAGTCTTCAATTCATTGTTTTTTTGGGCAAGTTTGTCTTGTAATGCCTCACGACGTTGACGTAGCCACTGTAGCCTGCTAGACAGAGTCTCGTCCGTTGTTGGCCCAGACACGCCCTCTGTACCTGCCATCACTGTTATCAGAAAAGATTTGTTTGTTATCAATGAATCATAAGAAAGTTGCTGAGTGAAAAATCAATTTGTCATACATCTGAAAAAAGATAAGCTATCGTGAAATTTTTCAATAAAAGTCTTCAAAAGTTTTTATGACAGTTCTTTGAGTTCAAGATGTTGCTTTTTTATTATTAATTTATAGATCATTCAGAGAATAGACAATCAAAATGTATTCTTACCCATATTCTTGGTGTGAGGTATCGCTTTCCTTGTTCGTTCTTTTGATTAAAATAATAGAGCTGTCCTTATCTACCTAAGCTCATTGTTACTTCTTGTTTATAAAATACCCTATGGTCCATGCATATGTAAATAAAATTACATACAAAGCAAGACATCATCTTCATGCACGAGTCTTCTCATTAAAAAATTTGTACTTTGTTCTTTCAACAAAGGCAAGCATCAAGGCACTGTTTTGTAAGGCTACAAAAGCCTATCTTAAAACTCTAATAATAACCACATTATGCATTAAATTAACGAAATGTACGAATTCGTTACAAACTGCATAGGTATATATAAATCTTCATAGTACGATGCAGCAGGTTATGTTGCGCGAGTAGCATCCAAGCAGCACTTCTCCGACATTACAGACGACGTACTTTTTACAAGCCACAAACCGGATCGGCACTGGGATGAGACACATCTCGCCGGAACATACTGCCTTCGGGACAAGATTAAAGTGAGGAAAAAAAATTAAAAAAAAAATTAAAAAGAGACGAGAGGTATCGCGAGGATCCACTCCACTCGCGCTGTGGAGGTGACGCGCGTCCATGAATTGTTATCGTCGCCTCCGAAACACAAAGTACTTACCGCGCACCCGACTATAACCGACCGAGGGCATAGCTGACACCTTTTTTTCTTTCTTCTGTCAGAGCTGTTTGAAAACAAACCGAATTGATTCCTTCCGACTAGAAACGAAGTTAGGGCGAACATTTGGGCCGGATCCGGTGCCTGAAAATAAACATCCGGGCCGTACTTTATAAATGCATGCAATTTTTAAGGCATGTAACGGGGCGCGGATCCGGGCCATATCTGGCAGCCTTATTAAAATTCTAATTTTACTGACACTTCAATTCCATTAAAGAAAACAGAATCATGATATCATTTTCAGTTTTTTTTGCATTCTAAAGTACATTTAAGAACGTTACCTATCGTTGTTGTTAATTTGAACCATGATAATTAATTCTATCAACTATAAACTAAAAACCAATAAAAGTTACTTTTTTGGGGTTATGTTAAGTAGTAATTTTGGTGGGGAGACACATTTTCAGGTGATATTCCGGCAGTGGTCCGGTCACAATTTGCCGGATATGGCCCGGATCCGCGCCCCGTTACATACCGTTTAAGGGCCAAACACGGAAAAATGGATATGGTCCGGATTACAAATCCGGCCTGCCGTATGCAATTTCTAATCAGGCTGATGCAGACATCGTTTCACAGCCGTCTTTTAAAAATCTTTACTGCAATTCAACTTTAAAAAAAGTAAGCCGTGTATATTGTTCCTCAACATTCCAAAAATCATAGAAAAATCTACTCCTCAAGTATACTTAGTTGCAGTTGCATAATTGCATCTTTGCCAGCTCCGAAGTACAGATCGTCCGGTCGGTAAGTCGGCGTTTAAAAGGCGCAGCGCGAGTACGCGCATGTTGACGTGACGGTTTTTTTACGTTACTTTTTTCCACTCCCGAAGATCGGCGAGACTGCCCGAGCATTTTTTTTCTTCTCGTTTCGGGCTCCTGCAGGCTCCGGCTCGTGATGCTTTATGCCCTTTAACGTGGGTATAAGGCACTTTGCGAAGGAAAACAAAGGCAGCTGCAAAGCAGCGGCTTGTTTCGCGCAGTCTCGCGTGCAGCGCAGATTTGCGGACTCCGAAAAATACGGTAAGATTTTTGTTTGTAGTCGCTTCTTTTTCGTGAATTAATCGATGCTGTGTTAATACATTTTCTGTATATATACTTATACTTAATTATTGGTTGATTGTTGTACGAATTCATTAAAAGTATGATGCAGTCTTTGTTTACTGAGTTAGCACATAACTTTGTAGTGAGAGAGCTAATAACAAGCATATATTGCTTTTTTCATTGTCACTGATTATTTTTTATCTTTTTAATCCTTTTACGCGACGTTTAAAATGTAAAGCACGTACGTTCTAAAATATTTAAACAAATTTCACAAGCTCCCAATATCCGTATTTCGCGGATAGCCATATCATAATTTTTCATTTTACACAGCAGTAATAAATTACAACATACTGACGCTCAAATAACGTCCGCAAAGCATGCAGAGAAGCATAATATAAACCGCCTCGCGGACCCATGTGTCTCCTTGAAAGAACAATAAATCATTGACGCCAGATGGACGCGGAATGTTTGTAAATAAATCACTTTGACCCGCCGACTTTCCTAATAATAAATGCGCAGTTATGCGAGAAAATGACACTCGCTGCGTATGCATGCAGGGTATATACGAGACAGT
Organism: Pteromalus puparum; assembly: GCA_012977825.3. NCBI lineage: Eukaryota > Metazoa > Arthropoda > Insecta > Hymenoptera > Pteromalidae > Pteromalus > Pteromalus puparum. The sequence goes on from CM053169.1 coordinate 1,520,731, forward strand.
CTGCCACCGCATGTGAAAGCGCGAGAAAGAAAATTCAATCCTAGACGACTAGAAATACAAGAGTCAGCGTGAACATAATCTCTGCACTTCAATTATACGCCGGAGAGTGTAGTCGCGTAGCTAAATGAGAAACCCGAGTGCATCATCTACTTTTTTTCGCTGAATAATACTTATGTCGCCGCGTTTGCTTGTGTAAGCGCACGTTTCTCGATGAAAGAGTCAGAGAGTCAGATCTCTGGTGGTGGGGAGAAAGAAGAGAAGAGAAGAGAAGCCGTACAAAACAACCACTTGTTGGCTCGAGAACCTGCAGCTCCGGTCAGTTAGGCTCGCTGCCATTGGTCCAGCGCTCGTATGGTCGTGCACACAGGCATCAGCATCCCACACGTACGCTCACACGTTTCCGCTGCAGCACAAGGGGGGCGGTAGAGCTGCGCGTCCACCCCCACTGCTTCCTCTCCCCCATGCATCAGTAGCGAGTCTGGCGCAGAGATTTCAAACCGCCGTCGGCCGTTTGAACGCCGAGATCAGCCTGCGTTCGAACTTTGGTTCCCAATACTACTTATGATACCTATTACGCTGCTGCGCGTTGCACGCGAATAGGATCAAAAGGAGGGGATTAAATGTCCGCTGGATTTCTTTGATCTGTGGCTCCGCGTTTTTCCTTTTCCCAAGGCTCCGGTGAGTAGTCTTTTGTTCGGGCTCTATTATTGTTGTGCGCTTTTCTGTGAAAATTTTTCGGGTACACGTGCAACTTAATACTTATACATGGTCGCGATCTCTCTTTTTTGTTCTCGTAATCCCGTGGATACAGAGGAAGAATCTTGGAAAGATGAGCGAATCTGGGGACAAGTACAAGTGGACTCCGGAGAGCACCACTCTGTTGGTGTCAGTCTGGACCGACAAGCAGGTGCAGAAGCAGCTGGAGCACACATCTAAGCCACAGTTGATATGGGAGAGTGTGGCTAGGTACATGAACAAGAAAGGCTACAATGTCACCGGCAAGCAATGCAGGTCACGTATGAAGCAAGTGCTGGTGTGCTACAGGGAAGCCAAAAGAGCTGGTACTCGTGGTGGAGTTGAACAGTACTACGACTCCATCGACAGAGTGCTGAAAGTCAAGAAGCTGGAGCAGTACAACAATAATGGCATTGATACTGTTGGTTCGTATACTTTTTTACTATCAAGAAAACAAGATTATAAGTAGTCATTTGTTTTTAATTTTGTATAATATGTCTACTCGTGTTTTGTTGAGTTTTTAATATCTACGGTTGAATTTTAACTCAGAACATTAATTTTTTATAAGACTTGTTTGTTTACTTACAGATTCAACAACAAATATAAAATCACCTCCTAAAGACGTAAAAACCAATAAAAATCTCCAAATGCGTTTCAAGTACCAACAGCCTGCAGAATCCGTTTTTCGGACAGAAGCTTTGTCTCCTGTTTGGAGTGGAGGACGTAAGTTTTTATTTCACTTTCATCAGCACCAACATTTTGATAAATTTTGAATTTTGTAATCATTTTTAGGGGATGAAGATTATCCAGACTCACCAGAGTCAAATGAAACAGTTTTAGCCCAGCCCTTCAGAGTTCTTTCTCCAGTTAGAGATGCTGCCACAAATACAACTCAACAGCAACTTGGCCAGATGAACAAAAAAGTTATGCATCAAAATGGGATCTGCGAAGAAATTCCAATTAAAGAAAATTATAGACCAAACACTTACTCCAATAATTACTTCAGTGAAATACCATTCCAAAATACTGTGCAAAATGTTCAGAATCAAATAATTCAAGAGAACATGCAGCAGAATCAAGCACTTTTGCAACAGAATTTGCTCCAAAATCAGTTGATGGAGCACAACAGATTACAAATGAATCCCATTTTACGGCAGAATATTCAAAATGTCAACCAAGGATTATACCCAGATCAGGGAATTGCGTATAACCAGGGTCAATTAGGATTAGGACAAAACGTGATCGCTGAAAATGTTCTGAGAATGCAGAATAAATGTCAGTTGAACAGTGTAAACAGTCGCGCAATGCCACAAGAACCAAGAAAAAACAGCTTTAGACAGAATCTGGCTGCAACTCACCGACAGTTTCAAGAAATTCCTCCAAATTATAATTTTAATCTTAATCAATTAGGATTCTTATCTCCAAGTATTTCACCTGACATTCCGCCAAACTTGAACGAGGCTTTTTGCCAGACAAAAAATGAAAAGAGGCATGGTTTAAATGAAACATTTAGTCGACCATCGCCTAATCAACTTAACGTAGGAGCCGATGTTACTGGTATAACAAACAACGCTACGTTTAACGACGATACTATATCCATAGAATTTTTGCAAGATTCTCCATCACCTGACAATGAACCAACGAAATTGAAGGATTTTGCTGTAAATACTGATGAAATTCCTAATGCCCCATTTAGGAAAAAGAAAGCTGAGAAATTAGAGAAGCTTATGATGAGCGCGATAAGCTCGCAAAATGAAGTTGTCAATAAGGTACGGATATTTTTTTTTTAAATTAAACCACCAAAAAATTACACACTTAAACTTAATACAAAATTATTTTAGATTTTGGCTGCTCAAAATGATATGGTGACGCGTGTCCTCGACTTAGATCGAGATCGCCAAAATCGCTTGGAAAACCGATTGGACCACCTTCTCGACGTTGTACAAACAGCTGTCCTCAACAAGAGCTCTGAGAGCAAAAACTCGGACGCTCAGTCCGTGCAGACAGAGCCGGTGATCACAAATCTTGCACCGCCACCAAAACCTGGTGTAATACCTCCAAAGCTGGACCTGGTACCGCCAAAGCCCTGTCGCGTGCCCTGCACCGTATCAAACTCTAATAGCCAGCCGATTAATCAGAATCCCGTGATGACGAGACCCGGCGTTGTCTCGCCCATTATGAGCCCATCTGGAAAAGTTGGCGCAATCTGGCAGAAGCTTGGACCAGTATCCACTTCACCGTTCGTACGGGCTCAACAGCAGCTTGGGTTCAGACCAGTTCATGCTATGGTGAGATGCATCTAATTTAAGGGTGTTGTTCTATTATTCGTTTAAATTAATTTAACCTTAGAACGACGACCAAATTAGCATTCGTTTCCACTTTCATAATTAATGTTAATTGATACCCGAGTTTAAAGTCGCTAAAAGATTTAACAGACAAAAGTGTGTCCTATTTTTTATACCTTACTTACCTTATATATAAAAATTTTCATGTAATTGTTTTTAAAAAAATGAATCGATAAGTAATTTGATTTTTTTACTCAGAGCAATAATTACACGCGCACTCAATCCTCGACCGAGAAACGTATTGCCAAGGAGTTCGATAGTGGCATGGATACAAAGACACTAATATTCGAAACGGCTAACTTCCTGGATGCGGAGCGCCTGCTTCAAGAGGATGTGGAAAATGCGCGTATCAAAGCAGCGATGGAACAGGATTTGCAAGCGCGACGAGGGCTGTATACTCAGCGTGAACCAAGTGCTGCGCAAATACTGTCTGCTGCATTCCTCGACACCGAAATCCAATTCACTGAAGTCGTTGAAAATGCTTGGCTTAACTGGCTCAGAAAAAGGCAAATGGAAAATCGCAAGGAGATGCTGAACAAACCTATCAATCAGTATAATCAGTATACATACAATGATTACGCCACTAACGATGGTGAGTTGAACATGATTTCCTAAGAGTTTGTATGTCAAATATGGACTACGTTTCATAGGAAAGTTCTTACATAACCGACGTATAGTAGTAGGTACTTTTTTTAATGCAGTTGCTAGAGCCTTATTGATAATTCTAGATCAACTTGAAAAACTGGTTTCTGAGATATACGCTTTCAACGGAAGCGGTGCGTTCTTTCAAATGATAATAAGCAACATTCTAGAGCAGATTTAAACGCACTTCAGGACATTGATTATACGACTTGATATACGATCAATCTGCTGTTATAGTAAAAAATAAATTTTTAATAAATACTGTTTACGTTTGCTATAGGGGCAAAGCGCAGCGATGAAATCCTACTTGCTGGTCAAGGAGAAAGTTACAACCGTATGCGTGAAATGAACGCTCGCGAGCGCCTCATCGGCAATCCTTGCGACTCTTCGACACCGGCCAAGGAGCAACGGAGGAGGAGTGATGAACTAACACGAGATACAGATGAGCCGCGTCAGACGATTCAGCAGTTGGCCCAGCTGGTTATGAACAGCGGTCGCTGGAAGAAGAGTATTGAAAACCAGCGCAAAGAGCTCAACTATTACACTGCTATGGGTAAAACTCCTCTCGCATGTCTATTCTGTTAATATATTGTTCTGATCAATGTTTAATAACTAGTCTTTAGTTTATTCCTATAAATTATTTATGTAAATAGATTTGAGTGTAAAATATAATAATAAGCAATGTCTTACAAAAGTTCAGTTATTTATGGATTCGACGGTGTTTCTTAATATAGGGGCTGCGAAACCTACGTGTCCAAGTGAAGATCAAGTGATTCTACGAAACGCCGCTAAAGAGGCGACAACGACTGACAACCGACCACAGTACGAAAATAGACAAACTCACCCGATGGTCGATGGCCAAGCCAAGACCCTCGACTGGCTTCAAGACCGCTTTTCCTACGGTTCACAGGCCACCAATTCCGGAGTTAATCGTAACAATGCTGTGTCTCAAGATATTGCCAATCGTTTCGCCACTGGACCTCAGAAACCTCCGCGACCAATGGGCTTTACTACCGAGTTTTTTAACAGTGAAGAGAGCAACAACAATAACAATATTATACAAAATCAGCGCAGGCCTGACTCGGATGAACAACCAAAACGCGTTGGTTTTGTCGACAACAATGTTATGGTCGATGATAACAGAAGAAACCGATTTGCGCACGAGGATAAGGATCCCTTTGAGGAACTTCACCAGTTTTATATTCAGAAGCAGTTCAAACTTCAACAGAGCAAGGGATTGCCCTTCATGCTGCATAACGGTCAGGTAATTTTGCCAGAGAGTGATATGATCGATCGCTATATGCAAGACACGTATCCGCGTAATAAAAACAATCGGGAAGCGGAGTCAGATAACGACGAGGAGTTTTTGGATACGACCATGAGCATGCCAAGCTCGCGTAAGAATTCCATCACTTCAAATGGTACCAAGTCCGGTAAAGCAGAGTCGGGCTGCATTATAAGCTAAAATAATTATTTAAAAATTAATAATTCTCTTTATTTTCATGATTTTAATATAACGTTCAAATCAAATGACAATGACTGATCTCAAAATTTTATGATTGTCCTGAACTTATGTTATCAAAATTAATTCGAACGTTTCGTTTAGATTTTTTAATTCTTCACATACTTTGCTCTACTCGATTTTTGGCTTCTGTGCATTCAATCAAAACACGCATGAATTCATCGAAATTCATCATTATAACTCATTCCACAAAGACTTATTTTATGTTGAAGATCTAATATAGTTTATTTCGATAATTTTGATAAAAAGATTTAGTTTTATCCAGAGCTTCCTTAATTAGTAGTATTATGATGTATCATTCGTTTTGTTATATCGATCACAATGTGCTTTTGAGCCTTTTAATTAAATAAATTTAGCGATAATCGCATTTTGCTTTTGACTTTGATAGTCTTTCAATTTATAAGCGCTCAATAAGTTGCACTTGCATATCGGTAGTGATAAGTATTTTTTCTATTTTATGCATTAGTGTTGCGTAAGTCATTTATCTTTAAAAAGTGATGATCTCTTGTTTATTTGTTGTACTCAAAGATAAGCGGTTGATAGGAGAGTAAAAGAAACTGCAAGATGTGCCTTACCTTTCTTGGCTATGACCAATTGTTTGGTAAAAAAGTGTGCCAATAACGTAAACTAGTGCTTCCAATGTACACGTTAATTTTGTTTGTATCGATCCATGATCAAATAAATAAAACATGCGCCTTATCTTATAGTATTTTATTCATAAAATATTGTATATTTTTATATACTAAGTCTAATTTTTTCTAATTCTTTGATCAGAAACTGAAAAATCTACATTAATTGCAAACCAATTCTACTAAATTCTTAGTTTTTGCTTTATACAAACATTATTTTGTTATATTCAGTTTTTTACAATATATTTTTTACATTTTACTGGAGATTTTACAATACTTCACATGTCTCTTTGATTTTTGATTGCTAATAATATACATATATATATTATATTGTAAATGTTAAATTCAGTTATTTTCCCTTTGGTTAATAACATATAAATCACAATGTTGGTTCGCCGACATATCCCTGGAACAAGATCACGTCACGTGATTTAATCATGTAGTAAAATGGTCTATCGGCCCGAAATTCGATCGGTTCATCACCGATGATAGCCATCTTCATAACCACGATCATTGCTGCAAAAGTTAAACATTAATAATACATAAAACCATTTTTTAAATATATTAAAATATTACGAAAAAAAATGTTGAATGAAGTGTGATGACAAAAATCAAACAATTAGATTCAGAAACGAATAGACGAACGACCACAGAAACAAGATTATTTCAACGAAAAGCACTGAAGACAGTATTTACAAAAAGTAACATTATTATGTACAAAAAATATTTACAAACAAGTACAAATGGACAATGAGCCAGATTTAAACATAGCAAACGCTAAATAAAATGAAAATAGTCCATACGACAGGATAAGACCGAAAGGATTCTTAATAATTAATTTAGAAGAATAGTCATTTTTCACATTGCAATTTTATTATTTCAATTATTTCATTTATTACACATATACACGTACACACATACATTTTACTAAATCTTGACTATATACGCATATAAAATGCATTAATAGTTTTAACAGAAAAAATACCTATATAAAGTATTTAATCAGTATTCTATCATGAGCATTAAATACGACCCTTATACTCATTTAATAACGTTGTACATAATCAAAAAATTAAATAATAATATTAATTACACGAATACTCGGGTGGGCTAATATTTTTTTTTGTATTTATTTCACATGAATAATGTGCACTTATAAACAGATTGAGTTTGCGGAGCTTTCAAGCTCGGTGAATTGCCATGAGTTTAAGCATATTTTTGACTTATTCAGCGATCGGATCAGCGACACTTCCGACAAATAAGTTCAGGTCCTCCTTTGCGATGATGTACACAAATGGTCGATCGGCATAAAGGAGTTCTGAGTTGTCATCACCGAATCTAATGTCGATTTCAGTGTCTGGAAATTGACGATAAATTTTTAGCATTTATTTTTTAAGCAATTGGAGATATACAAATTTGAATTTAAACTATTCTCAAAAGTTAAAGGTGGAGCGTAAAAAATTTATACTCGACTAATATCATACATATCATAAGAGTGTCCTACTAAATCGAAGTTAAAGGGAAAATTTCAAGTTCAACGAACCTCCACTTTAACAAAAACAATTATTAACAGTTTATGTACATTTTGATAAATTTTAAACAATTGATCCAACCATAATAATAATTACAACACTAAAAGATTGTCAATTATTTACATAAATCGCAGGTAATATTTAAAAAAATAATAATAAAGAACAAAGCCAAAAAACACTCGCTTGCATTTATAATCTCATCGCGTGAATGCGCAAAACTCATCAAACAATTTAAGCATGAGATTTAAAAAAAAAAACGAAGCATAAAAAAAACACTCGATAGCGGCTGAAATTCACTCTATAAAACTGTAAAGTATAACGTATAAAATATAAGTATAGTGATTGTTGTTTTACCTTTTTCTCATTTATAGCGTTCTGACCAGTCCAGAAAACAACGTGATCGTTTTCTTGTCGTTCGCCTGTTTTACGATTTCATAGTAGAATGGACGATCGGCGACGAAATCGATAGTTATGGGTAGCGAGAAAAATACGATCTCGGATACTATACAGGCAAAATGCAATACAAAAATAACATTTGGTTTTTCTTTTCTTGTGCGTGCGTGAAAAATAGAGCCGACTTTTGGAAAGAGAGTTTTTTTAAACTACAAGAGCTAGCCCGTTAATCTCTTTTTTTTAAGCTCAAGTTATTTATTTATACGTACACCAATTTTACAAATACACAGATGTAGACGTGTTAAGAAAAGTATATCAGACATGCAGTTACGGTTATCTCATATATTCCTTCCAGATAATTTTTTCTGGTTTGATTAAATGTTTTAACGGTTATACACAGTCGCTAGGTCATGGAGTGTGGATTTAGTGTAAAGAATAAAGCCGAACCGAAACTATTTTTGTGGAAGATTTATAGTTCTTCACAAGACATAACAAAAAAGAAGGCGTTCCAAGCACAGACAAATCTCCCACAAAAATAACTCCAGTATCATCGTTAAAAAACACAAGGTTAATAACTTCTACGAGTTTTATTGAGTTCTGTATTGTGTTTTAATCACTATAAGTACAACATGCAGTGTATTGGATCATTTTTCCAAGGCCTATAGGTATTATAAACGCGATGTATCGACGACGTGCTTCTGTGCCGGATATTATAGCTGTGCTCATAAAAATATAGGGATATATAGCGTCAGTGTTGAAGCTGAGCTTATATTAGTTGGTGGGCGATCGGATGCTGCCTTGAAACAGACTTGCGCGTGTGGGGGCGTGAACGATAGCGTAAAAAAAGGGTCTGTCCACAATGAGTTTCTGGATTATTGGAGCTGGTGCGGGTGCGATGTGCCAACCGTGCCAACCTGCAAACAGATTCCAATCGGGGCAAATCGATCGATTATCACCAAAAGTTTGTGAGTTATTCGATCACCAGTGTATTATTTTATAGCATTGAATGATAATTGATCAAAAGTCACACTAAAAAGCTGCGTCTGATTTTTTAATAAAGCCTTGGTCATGTTGTTAATTGTGTACTGCACAAATACGGCTCGATCTTTTTTATCTCAACGCTCACAGACTCGGGTCTTGCACGAGACCTTCGAACAGAATAATATTGTTGCGAGCGTCTTCGATCCTGTACAGGAAAGACCTATCTGCTTCAAAATCATAGGATCTGACGATGGAATCGGCTATAATTCCCACATCTGATAAAAGAAAAAAACATGTTTATTGGCAAGCTCTGGATTAATTGCTTAATGAGATTCGCTGTAGAGATGGAGACCCAGTAAGCATAAGCATTTTTTCGACTTCGGTGGCTTTTATAACAACGAGACTAACAATATATAGCCATTTAGCACAGAAAAGAGTAACAGCCAACAGAGGATTCTTTTTAAGGAAGATAAAGCCCCAGAATGTATAAGTAATAATGGTATCTCGAAACTGCGAATAGTATATAGTTTGGAAATCATAGATAGATTCAGCTGAATTTCTCCAACGCATGTATAATCGCATGCATCATTTGCATAATCGTGTTACAAAAGAAGGATGTTCTTTTGCGGATTTAATACGTTTATTGAAAATTCGAGTAAGTACAAAATCCTTCTAAAAACGTATATCGCTTTGGTATGTCGCTGATGTAATTATACTTTTGATGGCTTACATTTATGAGACTAAACATAAATATCATCATTCAACCTATCAGAGTATAGGTTTATAAATATTGTAGTTCAATAAATTATTGTTGTAATTGGCTGTGTTGTGGATTACTTTGCCAGTGGATCTAGGACGACTCCGGCGAAAAAGACAACATTGGCTTTACTGTCGTATATCGTGTAGAAAAATGGTCTATTTGCTATGATTCTCTTTCGGCCAATTATTCGAAAGCCTATGCGTGTTCTTACACCAATCTCTGTAAAATGTTATTCATGTTTCATTACACTATAATTTTTTCTCAATTTTTTTCGCAATGTAGTCCAAATTTTGCATGCACAAATGAATTTCTTCAAAATAACAAGCCAAACAATCCAGAAGCTTTGATAACTCCAAAAAGAACCGTTTTATGCCCTTTAGGTATAAAAATAAGCAACCATACATTAAATAAATCCTTAGGTATAGTAGGCAAATACATTTCGTGTAAAGAAGATAATATTTTTTAGATTCCCCCTGTTTTATTCTAAATTTCTCATTTAAAACATTTTATTCGAGCACGAATATAAAGTGAAATGTGCAATGTCTTGGCCCTAACACTTTTATTGATAATGAATAACATTTCTTACTTGTAGAATCACAATATGACGTCAGGGAAATCGTTATGGACTTATGATCTGTCCGACAAAAACAGAAACCTTACTGTTCTTGTCATAGAGCATAAAGTAAAACGGTCTGTCAGCTTGAAATTTAAATTTTCGAGGCTCACCTCCCATTCGTGGGATTTGGCGTATAACACTCACTATAATCAAAGAATTATACGGTTGTATAAGAGGCCGAAAAATAGGCGAACACTTTAGGGATTTTGAAAGCTTGAAGGAACAGACAGACATAGATAATTTTCTTGTGTAATCGTAGGTAAAAGTAGCTCTCAAAAATTATTGTCATTACTATACGTCAAAAAGTGATGGATATGTAATGGATATGTAAATGATGCCAAAGAAAGATGATGGTTTTGACCCCTAATCATTTATTTGCAATTATTTCGTATACAGTGAATTGAGTGCTGCGATAGAAATTATGGTTTCGTGATCTGTCCAATGAAAGTAGAAACGTAGCTTTTATCAGCCCGGATCATGAAATAAAAAGGTCTGTTCACTTCAATCTTGATGATTTTTCGGGGTGGACGCTTGGGTTGACCTTTACGTAAAATATTTCTATGAGCTGAAATATATGATTGTAAGTTAGAAAAACATGCATATACATTTTGTATAAGAATGCCGTGTTCCTCAAAAGTTGTAAAGCATTGGTATGGCATGTCAGTTTAAAAAGTTGTTTTTTGTTATAACATTTATTCGTATAACATTTTGTTTAAAAAAAAAGTAGGTATGTATATCATTGGACTTATAAAAAGTCATTCGGAAATTGGGTAGGACCGTACTAGTGTAATGGATACAAATTTATATTTATACCGTTTATTATTATCCTTGTCAACTGTATTAAGTGTATGAATAATACGGAATAATTTTTTACATATAATAAGTAAAATATCTAATGTAACGCTACGACTTGGCAATCTTAATAACTGATCTATGGGTCAAGCACGAATCCCACGAATAGATTGACATTAGTCCTATTGTCAATTATTTGAAATAAGAATGGTCTGTCGGCTGTAATTTTTGGTGGTCTTGTTATCAAAATTGGAAGTGACATCGGCATCATTATTATTGCTATAACATGAAATTAACAATTACTGTTAACACCATATATGTTTTTTTATTAGATGATTTTTCAAATAATTTAATAATAATAAAAAATAAAAAGGGGTGGTCCAGCATGACAATCATTCTTACATTGATTAGGTGAAGTACATAAAAGAGAGGTGATGGTCATTTTAACTCTCAGGTATAAGAATAATAATCTGTCTGTTAAAAAGGGAGATGTACCTTTTATTGTCCTCGATATATAATAAATGAATTAATAGTCTCATATATACTGTTTATTACTCGATATAAGCATTCAACAAACTATAGACATCTAATCAATATTTTTGGATACTAAAATAACTATGAATATATCATCAACGCTACAATGTTAAAATCTTAATTATTAATCGTTGGGTCGAGGGCGAATCCCACGAAGAGAGTGACTTTAGTTCGATTGTCCACTATTTGAAATAAGAATGGCCTGTCGGCTTTTATTTTCCATGGTCTTGGTTTGACATAAGAGAGTGACATAAAAGAAACCCTCCCCACTGTGGAATAATATATACACAATTATACCGACCACTGCACATTGAGCTTTTTTTCGACATATTTATAAATGATTCATTTATTTTGAAAGTTGCATGAATGTCTCAAGTCAAATGATTCGAACTGACGAAAAAATAAAAAATGAAAATACTTTTGTAAATAAATTAAAAAGACTTGTTAGCTTACATCAGAGTTATTTGTAGAACCAACAAATAGACTAGCTAACTAGTTTTTGGTTGTTAATTATTCGAAATACAAACGATCTATCAGCTGTGAATGTTGGTGGTTCGTTGATAAACAAAGCGTTGATAAACAAATATAAGCGAGTGCAAAAATGTCATGAAATATCAATATCTAAAATTAAGCTTTTTTATAGAAAGCCGCTGAAAACGATACAGGGCTTATTATATTATTTTTTAACATCAATATGAAATTCTTACATTTGTAAATACTTTTATTGTTGCCTCGATTAATATATATGCAGCTAATAGTTTATGGAGCTAAGACTTGTCCGCTGAAGAGAAGAACTTTTGTTTTTTCGCTGCACAGCGCGAAGAAAAATGGTCTATCCAGCTTTACCAGAGTTGGAAGATCAAATATTGTTTGACCACTAGCAGGCGCTGCTTCGACCTCTGCAGAAAAATTTATCACTACTAATATATACTTGAACATAATTTGTGTATTTGTTATTGATTAACAACTTCTACCCTTATGATAGAAAGAGATGTGGCAAAGATCAGATAAAAAGTCAGAAACCAAGGTAAAGTTGACTAACTACTTGTGCTTAATAATTTTTAAATCATAAATATAATACGACGAACATGGGGATAATAAAACTGTATAATTATATACATATTATTTATTCGAAATAGATAGTTTAATTACTTTGCAGGATCTGTAATAGATCCAACAAATAAAATAACTTTAGCTTGTTGATCAATTATTAGTAGAGTAAACGGTCTATCGACGTGAATCATAGTTTCTTCAATGTATGACTCTAGGATAAACTGAACATCTAGAAAAATACATAATAAATTTTCGTTTTGGTATACTTATGTCAATCATTATTTTAAAGAATATTTGAGTATCACTTTACGTTCTTATCTATGGAAGCAGAATAGATAATTATGCTATAAGCTTTATTTTTCATGAAATTTCTACATGGTAAAGATGTGGGGGTAATTAGTACGGAATTCAAAGTGGTTCAAATTGTAAACATTTGTAAATAATATTATACAGATTCCTTTGTGCTCATATTAATAGTATATACAACATATTCACTTAATATAGCAGTGTTTATCTTATCATTAGATCTGCATTTAATTTGAGCGATTTTCTATTACACTCACACATTTATAAATTTAAACAGTGGGGATAAAGAGTTATGATCATTGTAGTTTACGGTTTAATTACAGATCCTACAAAAAGTGGAATTTTATTTTTACTGCTAAATATTTCGATATAAAACGGCCTATCCACGTCTAATATTTCATCTTCGTCAGAAGTGATTGCAGCCAGCAATTCAATTCCAAAATCTGGAAAATGCAACATATAGTGTTTTAATGTCTCACTTCCAAACTTTTGTTTTCGATATGTTCATGATCACTATTAATCAATTAGTGATATAGAAATAATATATTTAAAAAAAGAATTTCGTAAAAAAATTATAATTTTGATCTTATATTTTTATTAAACTTGATGTTTGAATATAACATGAAAACAGGATAATGGCAATGAATTAAATTCGGTTACTATCGTAAACATGAGTTGAGAACAAGCTGTTGGGCTAGACAATTTTTTTAACGCAAAGCAGTTTGGAAGTTGAAGTAAAAAATTACATTTTAGTTTTTAGTGTACTTTAACAGAGATTAATCAATAACGGCAATATAAGTTACAGTGCGAGGTAGCTTTTTAATCTTTGGCATGAATTTATCTTTAAATTGAATGAGATATACCGTTTAAAATTTCTTATTTTCTTTGTTTTATAATAAATTAATCTTTTGCAGGATTATTGAGACTTCCTGCAAATAAGCAGATGTTTGATTTGTCGTTGCATATCTTAAAATAAAATGGTTTGTCAGCCCTGAACATCTTTATGATGATGCGATGTCGTGCGTGTACCGATTTTAGTACGAATTGATATGCTGAAAATATGATTATATCAATAGACTGCGTATTCGTAAATTAAGTATAAAAGAGAGTGAATTAAATTACTAATCTTTATCCTACACGAAAAAACCCAATCGTAAATCGAAATAAGTAGTAGTTTTAGAAGATATATAGGTCAACGACGCAAAAGAGTAATTGCTCGTCAGTTTTTCAAAATTTATTTGCAATGCGAAAAAATCCTACTAACATGCAGTTCTCCAGAATTCATTAAAACGGACAAATTTTACAATAACATAGGGCAGTAAAAACGGAACGTTACTTCGAAAGGTAGACAGGACTGTATCTTTCTTTTATTTCTGTCGCACTCTTGACAATTAAGCTGTAGGGTTAATAATATATCCACTGAACAGAATCGTTTTAGTCTTGTGGTCGAATATTCCGTATGCAAAAGGCCTGTCCACATTTATTATTGTTGGTTCCTCTTCGAAAATCAGCGCACTAACAGGTCTAATTTTAAGAACTAGAAAATGAACGAAACCTTTTTAGATTTATAATATATTAATTGGCACTTCATTAGTATAGTCGTTCAAGTTATAACATTATAAAAGGTTGTTAACTGCGCACCCTCTCACATTATGCTGTCTTTATTTTTAAATCACAGAAGAGTAAGTCGATTCAATGTGGGGTGTATATATAAATTGAGAAAATATGAGAAAATAGCAAATAGTGTGAATAATTCATTAGTTTAAAAGTTATTAAAACACATATGTATGAGTATAGTGTATTTTTTCTTGGAGATAACATTTGATTTACAAATGTGTCGCCTGTGATTTTATTTGGTTGTAAAAGTTGAATTATCATAACAATTCGTACATATTATACTTCTATATAGTGTATACACAATAAAATTTCAACTCTTTATTACAATTCATTTGAAGGGTCGGCGATGCTTCCGGTGAAGATAGGAATATTCGCTTTGATGTCATATATCATAAAGAAAAACGGCCTATCTGCTAAAAATTTCGCAGCAATAGCTCGTGGACCAGATCGAACGAAATAGTTGATTACTGAAAAGTTTACATGTTTCAATTTATTTTGTCGTTTAAGCAAACCATCAGTGTTCAAATAATGAATTATTAAATGTAATAATCTTAACTGGGCAAATAAAAAGAGACTATTTTGGAAATTGGATAGGACAGCAGTGTAATGGATGAATATTTTTATTTATTCTAATTATCACTGCAAACTTTCAAGTAACTAATAGACATCCTTTACGTTTTTTAACAGGTAAAATATTTCATCAAAAATATGGAAATTTAAAATTTGAAAAGTAAAATATTAGCTGTCGGATCAATGATAGATTCAGCCAAAAAGTGATTTTGTTTCTATTGTCAATTATTTGAAATAAAAATGGCTTGTCGGCTATTATTTTTGGTTGTCTTGTTGGTGGCATTGGAGCTGCCCCCGACGCAAGAAACACCACTATAGAATAAGTTAGTTCCATGTAATTGGAATTCAAATTGATGGAATGACAAGTATACATGTAAAGCTTATGCTCTTTTGTTAGTTCACATTCGTTAAGGTAATTGGTGAAGCCAATTGACAATTTTTCAAAATATAAAGAGGCGAGTGATATCAATGACAATGAGCGTTAATTTTGGCTCATTTTATTAATTACTTTTTATCCAAAAATCACTGAAGGATCGTTCAGAGATCCAGTAAAAAGTGCGACCTTGGATTGGTTGTGCAAAATTTGGAAAGCAAATGGTCTATCTGCTCTTAGTTCCACCTTAGGGTCAGGCAAAGCAGCAGATATCAGTACTGCTTTAATCACTAAAAAATACATTGATTTGATTCTTCGTTTAGTCTACTTAACTATGAATATAATGAATTAAGTTCAGTTATCGACAAATTAATCTTGAAATGCCGAAAAATGAAAATGTTATATGAATCGATTAAAAATTGAAAGGAGTAGTGTGTGTGTGTGTGTCATTATTGATTGTGAAGAATTTAGAATACTACCTTCACAATTTCTCAACAGTTCCAACAAAGATAAAGAGGTTAGTGTTTTTGTCTAAAATCGTGAAGAAAAAGGGCCTATTAGCTCTGAATACTTTTGGTCTCACAAACTGTGTCGAAGCGCTTAAAGTCATTACTTGCATCACTATAAAAGAAAAGAAAGACGTTAGCTTGTTTTTCTCTAACGCAGACTAAAATTAATTAGTTTACTTATTTTTAACTTTTATAATTAAAAATGAATATTAGATATTAGCTTGCTAACAAAATAAAAAATTTATTTTTTTTATCTAATCGTGTATGTTTTAAAAAATAATCTAAACTTAAAGGCTAAACTTTAAAATTGCTATGTATATATGAAAAATTAGGTATTTAAGGAATTTATAGGATTGACGATGTATCCGCATAAGTATTTGAGAAATGAATATTTATTTAATTACTTTACATTTTTTATGAATCGCAATTGCATAACTATGATCACAAGGTCACAATCATTTAACTAAATTACTAAACTTCTTAAGTATTAAATCAATCCTATGAAAGTCAAGTTGTGAAGAAAATTTGACTAATATTAATATTTTAACTATAATTTATATTACTTATATAAAACGTATTAACATATAAATAAAACTTTTTTTTAAGAATAATCGAACAAGGAAATAAAATATCTTGAAGATAATCAATGAATTTCATTTAAAATTTGAATCTAATTTACATTGTAATACTTATATGAACATGTAACACAGAAAAATCTAACTTCAACAAACGAGAAGTCAATGCTGTACTGGATTATTCAGGAATCCACTGAAGATGGTCACTTTTGATCGGTTGTCAACAATTTGGAAAATAAACGGCCTATCTACGACTATTTGTTCAGCGTAATGTGCCGAATAAGTCACTGCCCTAAGGACTAAAAATAAAAAGAAGATGCTGTGATATTCCGTATTTTTAGCGAAAATTACATTATCATTTCATGCAACTACGTTGATTTGTTAACTGATTAATTTTTAAGTACTGCAGATCAAAGTTGTTAAATGTTATAGATGTTTAAGGTTTTTTTTAAGGTGTATATAATTAAATAAATTGAATTTTTAATTTGCGTAACTTCCTTACACTTTACATTATATAGATTTCGCTTTATTTGCATAAGTATAATTCTATGTGTTTAATGCGTAATACTCGCGGCGATTGTTAAACCATAAATGTTACAAATCTGATACAGTGCCAGCAAAGATTGAAAGATCGACATTCATGTCAACGATTGAGAAGTAAAAAGGTCTATCAGCTCTAAATGTTTTTGGTCTAGGATTTTCGGCACCTCCTATAATCCGAATGACGACTTCTAAAAAAAAGAATGGCTAAAGTCAAACTGATATTTTTTAAATCTGCAGATTTGTTTAATAAAGCCTTTTAGAAAAGAAGTAACCTTGTTTTATCCCATACTTAGAAAAGTAAGAATCGCATGTTAGTACAATTGTCGAAGAATTTTCAATTGAAAAGACGTAGAATACAGATTTTTAGGGATCATTAACTAAACCGGCAAAAATAGCAGACTGCAGATCTTTTAGATGGTATATTTTGTAAAAAAATGGTCTATCCACTTTTATTACAGGGATTACATGCTCTTCGCGATCCATCAAAAATATAGCACGTAGGATTAAAAAGGAAAAAAAAATATTCAAATTTTTAAAATGCCAAAATTAGTGGAAATTCAACTCTCTACAGGAAAATAAAGAAATTAAAAGTAACAAATTCACAATAAAGTGGATATAACTACAAACACTAATATTCTCACTACATCTTAACAGAATGCTGTATACTTGCACCAGGAAGAAAAAAATCAGCGATGTAGCTTTAAATACTACAAAAATAAGCTAATCAATCGCTTAAGGAAAAACTATTTTAAGGATGTAAACGAGGATATAAACGAAACTGATGCGAATAAAAAAAAGGCGGAGGGATAAATGTCGCCATTGGACTATGGTTACTTTTGTCTATCTCAATGTCGATCCGCATTTTGTATATCAGCAACCTTTTGAACGATCATTCGAGAAGATAAATTTTATAATTCAATAAGCAAACTATATGTTATATTTTTGGTCACGTTAAGGTCATCAGGCACATCCACACTTTTAGCAAAAGTATAGCTTATAATATATCAAGGATCGTCGATAAATAATTAGCTCCTCGGCTGTACGACTTGTCCGGTAAAGAGCGTGACTTTGGTCCTCTTGTCGACTATCGCGAAGAGAAACGGTCGGTCCGCCATCAGTTGGGGCTTGTACACAAAACTGTACGTCATTATACCAACCACTGTATTGGGCAAAAAGATCATTACAACTGTCAATCGTAATAATTTCAAGGACTACTTAGTTTAATGCTACAGAACACACCAATATTTATGTGATATTATCGATTCATTGCTCTAATTATTGTTATATGCGTTAATTTACGACCATTTATATGCATGGCTTTATGCACCAACGTTTTTTTAATCTGCGAAACGACGGGCAAGCGTGTATATGTATTATACTAAAAACACGCGCCGATTTTCAGCGTGTCGAAATCGGCAGTGGCCTTCGAGCGAAATTTACGCGCTATCGTCGATGCGAGATAATAAAATTCGAATTGTCGAAGCAAAATATTGCTCTCTATGTTTCTTGAATTCGTAACCTCGGAATTTAATGGGAATCGGGCCCGCTGGTGAAGTCGTTCCGTTTCAGATAATAGTAAAATACTTTAATAACGGTCAAGAGAGTCAATGAAAAAAAGAATGCATTTCAGTCGTTGCTCTAGTTCAGCCGAAATGACCCGATTTCCAATATTCTTTGGCCGAATGTTGCACAAAAATTACACACAGAGTTTTAATCCACAATATGTTAATGACAAAATATAGGTGATATAAAATTATGAATTATAACTTATATGATATTAGTCATTACTACTTTTAGAGACAAATTTTGTCACAGTACATGAATGTCGTAGATGATAATTTACACATTTATACTGGCACATCAGGTGATTTATTGTAAAGATGTATCGTGATCTATTTTATATATAAATTAAACAGTTTCCGGATGTAGAACTTGCCCGACGAAGATCGAATTATTTATTCCGTTGCTGGATATTACGAAGTGAAATGGTCTATTAACAATTACTACTGTTTCATCGTGACCAGTTCTGTACTCCAGTTCCATGTCTACAGAAAAATACATTACTTTTAAATTTTCGTTTACTTTCGAAAGGCGTTCAACTAAATTTGCAGGATTATTTATTTAACAGAATAAAGTATCTAAATCACGATTTCCCAGAATGATTTATTATAAGCTTGGCGTATATGTACAAAAGAGCATTGACCATTTAAACTTCTGGATCAATAACTCTACCAACAAAGAGCGGAACATTTTCTTTGACGTTTACAATTGAATAGAAAAACGGCTTGTTTGCTTCGAAATCAAACGTTCTTGACGTGATACTTGACTGTAATACTATCTTTCCAACTGAAAAAAAAAGTTCATCTGCAAATTACGTTTCACAACCCAGAATAAAAAAAAAATATCCAGCAATTTCAATATCACTTCTAGGAAAGTAAAGTGCCCGAACAGTTTTTACGGACCGAACAAAATCCCACGTACGGTATAAAAACAAAATAATAAAAATAACAACCAAAATACAACAAAAAAAAAAAAGTAAAATATTGTGCCAGTAGTGTGTTATGCGGTGTACTTAGGAGGAAAACTTTTTTGTCGGGGGGGGCAGCAACTGTGCAAACTGCTGGGGTGTTTGAGCAAACACGCTCAAACAGCTGCCAGCGCGAGAAAAAGTGCTGTGACAGAGAAAAAGAGAGCTTACCCATCTTCTGCTGAGAGTATATAGTTGACGCATGTGTGGTGTGTGTAGCTCATTAGTCAAACGTATTATGCACACTAAATGAAATATAGATATACGTACGTTGTTGACATGAATTTTGGCGACGGTGACGAGGCGCGCGCTGAGGCGTTCGGATTTGATATAATCAACATTGTGGAAAAAAAAAAAGACACACGAACACCTCGCAACACAGTATGTAACACAGAAAACAACACACACGGCAAACACAGTGGGTAAGTGCGAAAAACAAAACAAAGTAGTGCAAAGTCACGCGTAAAGCGTTACTGTGCAAACAAACTGAAAGAAAAGGTGTAGCCGAGAGGAAATAAGGAGAGAACCATCACCGCTGATATAATATTATATACCTTCACCAGACCAAATCACCTTAAGATAAGCCTGAGGATCGTTTCCTTTATCCAATACTATCTCGATCCAACAACGGATAGATTGATGATGGAAGGAGGGAGTAAGAGAGGGATAGAAGGGATAGAGACAGATAGAGAAAAGAAGTGCATTGATATAGAAAAAAATAAAGAGATGCGAGTATAAATCGAATGGATAACTCACCCGTGACGGCTGCGGCTTCGCTGCCCTCCTCGTTCACTTCGATGAAAGCCTTCTGCGTAACTTTGCTTACTTTGAGAAGCTCGTCGGAGACGCCGGAGAAGTTGGCAGAGTTGGTGAACATGTCAGTCATGCCGAGCTGTAATCGTCAATGGCTTTCGTTAATCGTTGTGCATATATATATATATATATAGGTCGCCGGCGCGATGAAAGTGTAGGAGTCAAGCTCTGATTATTTAACTGCTCGACGGGTATAATAAGTCAATTGATCCAAATCAGTATATATACATACAGCTTCCAGAGGTTTCTGGAGATCGATGGTGCTCTCGATCTTGAATTTGGGGAGGTAGATCTGGACATCGCGCTCAGAGCCGGCCTCAGCGAGACGGGTGTGGTTGAAGGACTCGAGGTTCTCCTGGATAGCGCTCAGACCCTCGATCTCATCGGGTACGATAATGACCATCTTCAAGTCCTTGTTCTACGGAAAGTAAATGGAGCATCGTTAGACAATAACTTGTTTGATTCGCGACTGAACTATGCAACGGATACCGACTTCGTACGGAAGCTCGACGAACTTGGCCTTGAGGTCGGGAAGTTCACCGTAGACGTAGCTGCCCGATGCAAACATGGTAGGGACCTTTTTCTCGGTCTTGGCATCGAGGTGGAAGATTTTGTCCTGGGTACCCTCTTTCTTGAATTCCTTGGCCCACTTTCCCTTGAAGTAGACAGCATTCAACAGAAGCATGCGGGTGTCGGTGGTGATGTCATCTATATATCAATAAAATGTAGACATTCGTTAACAATGCATTTCACTATAGGTTCAAGTATGAAATTTATGGATATTCGTAAACTTACCTTCGTTGACGATGTCCTCGATCTTGTTGTGGGTCTTCTCCTTAACCCAGTCGTTGACCAGTTTGGCGGACTCGGCGGGCTTTTTGGTGTCGATTTCAGAAGCTTCCGAGCGGAAGGTTCCGCTGGTCAGTTGCTTGTAGTCAGACTTGAGCTTCAGGTCGTTGGCTAGGTACATCTTGTTGGCGACCTCCAGGGTTACGTTCTCAACGTTCTGTAGTCGTTGAAATTGCAGATTATTGTGGGAATCGGTAAAAAATTATTGCGAAAATTAAAAGAAAATCGACGTACGTTGAGGGTGTCGATGAGATTCTCGAATCCCTGCTTGGAGACGACATCGTCGGCAGGCATATGAAGTGACTGGCGCATCTGGACGGCGGTGTTACCACCGGCACCGAAGGCAGCCATCGAAAGGACAACATGGGCGCTCAGGGGTGAGCTGATCAGGTTCTTACCCTTGTTCTCTGCTGCCACTTGCTGCGGAATCGGAATGGCAGATTTTTAATAAAATTTCGAACGACATAATATTTTGAAGTCGCGGTAAAGTTTCCGCCACTTGTTCGACCCGCATGCACGTGACGAGGATTATTGATACGAGAGTAGCGGTACAAGCGCGATGACGCTATATAGTGTTATTTTTCTGCCGAGTATTTGTACTGCTCGTTCGGTTACAAAATCGATATTTATGATACATATTGCATTTTAGAAAGGCATACTAAGCGCATTTTGAATTTCCCAAACAACTTTACGCGCTGCAATAAAAATAACTTACGAGTTCTTCACGTATAACCGCTGATTTTCATTTTACTGCCGGCGAGTATATATACTTTCAAATACCAAACATCTCTATTATTCGCCTCGAATTAAAGCCAAACGTATGCACGCGCGCGTCCTCATAAAAGTAACCATACTCTAACAGTATATAGTGATGTACACCCACCTTGAAAAAATTCGTAGCAAAGTATTGAGTGCCTTCGGACACCGCCTTAAGTGCCTCCACTGCCTTGTCCTCGGCCATTGTGCAGGTCACGCACAGCGCTAGCGCCAAGATAACTGTCGCTGCAACAGAGAGTAAAGAGAAACATGTCATATAGGTATCCTCGAAATTTCGTATTCACAAACACTGGAGACACAATAGTCACAATTAGCATCTGAATTCATAGTCCTCTAAAAGAATACGCGATCTCTCGAGGCTAGCGTGGCAATGACGAGAAGAAAAATTTGGTGTACGTTTATCGCGCAGAATTTTAACGAGCGCGCAATCGCGATTTGGTCGCTGGAGCATAGAGCCTCGACCTTGCCGATTTCGTGGGCGAAGCTTTGTGTTTTTTTTTTCTTCTCGCGTTATGGGTGGTATAAGAGGATAAGAAAGATTCTCTATCTCGCGGCTGTTCTTGGAAAGTGGAGGCTAATATGTGATTTTAGAAAATTGGCAAGATTGTAGCTATACGTGTAGTTCTGCAATACCAATTTTGTGTAATTATTATTATCGTGCTATTTAGGTACGTTCTTAAAAGTCTCTCCGAATCTTGGCTGTATCTTCGAGATAAGTTTTATGCTAATGTTACGTATTGCGTAAGCTGAGTAAATAAAAATCACTGTAGTATTTGTACAAAATTAAAGGTCTAATAATCCTGGCAAGTACCTCCAGCATAGTGTATGCCTCAAGTAGACGTAAAAGTATAAGACACACATGAATTCTCGGAAAATCAAAAGATAACAACAGCAAAGGCTTCATTATAGCGTAGTTAATACTATCTTTAATACACAAACACGATGACTCAATAGTCCCAAAAATTTGCGCTCTTGAACTCATTACCGTGGAAACCTGTGCAAATGCTTCAGCCTTTTTATCTCTCGCGCACTTGTACGCAGAGACACGATCGTCAAAGTATAACAAAACGTTGCGCACGTTTAGTCGTGTGTACTTTGAATTAGCATATTCGCTCGCGAGGAGGAAAACTTGATTCGCCTGACAACTTTTCCGTCCTGTATAATATTTGCGATCTCGAATTTTATCTATTATACAGAGTTGCCTTCTGTTTACCCATCAAACACTACCTTCTCATGAAAAACAAATCTGAAAATCGGTTGACGAGGAAAAAATCTTTATCGGTATGTAAACTGCGATATTCATACAAAAAAAATCACAGATATATAAGTTTATAAGCAATTCTCTCTCTCTCTCTTTCTTACCGATCTGTCAACAACATCAGACGCTCGCGAATCTGCAACGCAAAGCGATCGGTGTTGGTGTGTACCGATCTTTTTACGTTAAACTAATACTAATTATGAGGATTTTCCGAAGGCCGAGTCAAGGTCTCACTCGTACGTACACACATGAGTCACCTATACGTGCGCGCAGGAGTCACGAGAGAATTCATAACGTATAAACGCGCATACACGTATTATATATTGGAGAGAGGTCATACATATATTTATGGATGTAGATCGTTATGTGTGCGCCAGGAAATTGTTTGTTTATCCACGACTTATCGCTGCGGCTATTTTCTACTCTCTCGCCCGTTTAATCCGTTATCCGCGAGCGTGATTACGGGATTTTTTTTTCTTCTCTCAAGCATATTGTGTATGCATCGCAGCTGCCGCTGTTCGGTTTTGTGTATAAACGATTATATAAGGCGAGAGAACGTATCGCATATGGTGGTTGACGCGAGTGAGGAAAAAAATTATCGGTTTTTTGGTTTGGTTTTTTGGTTAACCCGGTTTTTATACGATGTTTGTGAACAAGAATTTTTTATCCGATAAGAATAAGTTGAGATTGTATATGGTTTATACTAATAGTACGAGATCGCGTATAAATAAAAATTTGTATACGTTGAATGGAAACCGGCTACTAAAATTCAAAGATACCCCGCATGAGAGCAAGCAACCCCCTCGTTATAAAGTAAACCTAAATAAAGCAAAAAGCCTCAATGTTAAAACCTGGACTTCATTGCTATCGTTTCGATAAAGTCGCCGGTTCGTATGACTTTTAATGCAAGCGCGCGAGATGATCGATAAAGAAAGAGCGACCGGTCCAGTTGCGGTCGGTTTTTTTTTACAGCCGTTATCGAATGCATAACCGCTCGCACGCTTTGTTTCTCATAAAACGCGCCGATGGAGGCCGTCTTTCCACCGGCTGGTTACGCCGCACTCGGATACTAAATTTATATTCGCGGGCGGATAATGAGAAAAGTTGCGCGCGCCAGTGGAATAGTTGGTAATTGCATTAATTTTTCTTTTCGTTTTTGGACAATCGTTGAAACATCGAGTATTTTCTTTGATATGGGACTAGCTTTGTAGAACTTTTTGAAAAAATAAACAGCGAGGAAATATTTATGTTAATTAATATGAGCGTCGAATTCTGCGAAAGATTGTTTTTTTTTTCCTTTTGGCTACGAGATCATGATTTTCTTATGAATTTTCCTCTCCGGCGCGGGAGTTGAAGGAAATCTACGAGACACACAGGCTAGATCTTTTTTTAGCATAATTGTGTTTGCTTAAACGTGGCGCTGATGGCTGTGGCAATTAAATAAAATGTGGGGTATATATATTGGTCGGCTGGGAATTCTCAAAGCTGTATATATTTGGAAATGTTCAACTATATAGCTTGAATTTTCATGACAAACATAAGCACTTTTGTATGCATAACCATTAGTTATCGGATGATAAATAGACGCGTGGAAAAATTGGAAGATTAAAAATTCAAATTGTATGCTTCGCGGGCAATTTTATCTTTGTAAGAAAATATTGTTACAAGCAAATCGATAAAATAATTAAGCTCCTGCGAGAAAGTATGAGCAATGCCAATGTATAAAACTCGATGATTCAATTCCTTTTGAATTTACCGATAACATTGCGAGCAGGTACGTGCAGAGTGTAATAATGCATTCCCAAGCAAGTCGGAAAGGCAAAATGAAAAAAAAAAATTCTATCTGTGGAAGCCCGCATTTATAGCTATTATATACAATATAATTCTCCAAGGTTCACGCAGTAGGCTTGGGGTTCACTCCTCTATCCGGCTACGTCCAGAGAGATACCTTTATATAGGTATATACAATCATCGGTACGTTCAATCGTATCTATATGGACGCACCTTCAACGACGCGTAGGTTTATTTATAAAATACCGGCCGGCTTCGCGGCACATCGCACTATACAATATAATTCGCACAAAAAACTTACGGGTACGCATGTCTGTTTCTTCTCCTCTTTCCTCTTGCTTGTACGAATATACGAATACGTGTGTTTCTGCTGGTCTGACGCAGCAGCGACTGAGTTCCAGACGCTAACGCTGGCGCTATATAAACTTTGTCCGCCTAGTCAAGCCTTCTCTCTCCCTCTTCCCTCGCATATGTATACGTAGGTACACACGTTGTTTGCTCGACAAAAACGAGCGAGAGAGTCGTTGCCGGCGGCGCGGGAATTTCAACGGCGGCGGCGATGATCTCTTGTCTGATAGGCTGATGCTGATGCTGCTGCTGTTGCCGGTCTTTTTGTTATTCACTCTCTCTCTCTCTCTCTCCACGACGTGTTCCGAGGAGGTATACGTACATACGTGTGTATATACCTGTGAGATGAAAAATCCCGAGACGAAGGACTACGGTCGTCTGTTTGTGTATGAGATATCAGCTACACTGGCGTATATCTGTATGGATGTGTGTGCCGATCCTTTTTTCGGAGCGTCTGCAGGTTTCCCTTTTTTTTTTGCTGCAGTATACGCTTGTTATTTGCGAATGGGAGAGATAGAGAACGAGAGAGAGAGTTGCGTTACCAAGGAAACGAAGCTCTGGAAGATCACGAGTATATACGTTTGTTTGGTTTGATATGCATCGATCGACCGGCATTTGTTGGAGACCGATTTGGATTTTACGTGCATAAGGTAATGCCGATCTATTTTTGCGCTTGTATTTGTTTGCATACGTGGCGTTTTGCTATCGCGAGATAATGGCTTTCCGATGAAAAGCGCAGTGATTATGAATATAATAATAATAGCGATAAACTTTATTAAACTTCTAATCTCTGTGTATGACTCTGATTTTAATGTAAAAAAAAAACAAAAATAAAAAATGATGCCACACGTGTCCCCGATGGAAGGAAGCGTGATACATATCGCTGATGGATCGTTCAAGACTGAAAGCTTCTTTTCTTTCCTTCGAGCAAACATAATCCGATAGGTCGCTGTATCATCAATTTGGTAATGAATTTTTTTCACCGAGGGCTCAGAGAGTCGCGCTTCAACCAGTCATGTCTGCAGTATATGGTGGGATTCGAGGTAATAAGCGAGATTGACCTGGAGCAAAGTCAAACGCGTGATTGATAATTGTCTGACGAATGATCTTTGCTATCAGGAAAGTTAAAAGATTAAAACAATACACACACCTCGTGGCTTGACATTTGATCAGTCTCTCCTGTGGTTTGTATAAATATTGGAATTTTTACACTTATTTTTTTTGGACTTTGTTCGCTGTTTGTTTTTCGTCATATGTTTAATAGGTCACATTACAATGACAAACGGGAGTAAGCGAATTTTCTCTGAATTTGAGTGACGCGCGAGCGTCTGAAGTCTGTGATTGATTCCTTAACGGTTGATTATAAATTATTCAGGGTTGAACAATTTAAATGCATTGTACATGCCATTTTTTAAACTGTATTAAAACTGTATCACAAGAAAAGAAGCTCGTAAGTTTCCCCGACGATTATAGCCGATACCTTTTATCTATTTGATTAGGCATTGCGTATAGTTTTCGATAGCGTTACATAAGCTGGATTTACAAAAAGAGAATTTTAAGATACTTGGATTAATCAGCAGCTCTTTCTATGTAATCAGTGTCTGCGGTACGGAGAGTTCAGTTCCAGCCCAGAAGCTCGAATCAAAAGCCAAGGTTTGCTTATCGGCGGATTAAGATATATCGCCACACTATATATGCATAACTATTATATACTGTCAGCTCGATCACGACTCGTCCGGCATCACTCGACCAACCACTGAGGTGTATATCCGTGTACCTTAGAGTCGAAAAATTTGCATCTCGACGTAAAGGTACACCTTGCCCTCTTTTAATTCAATCCGTTGCTTGCGCGCGATTCAAATTCAAATTTTCGCGGCTGAGGTCGTGTGCGGCATTTATCTCAGTCGCGCTCGTGCGGATTTCACGGCCAAATCGTTGCCAGGCGAAAATCGTCTGGAGATTATGCGCCGATTTAGGAGCTGCCACTTTGTTTTTTTTACTCTCGATTTCGCAATCGACTGGACGATATGGGCTTTTAATTTCAAGATTCTGGAGAAGATGGATATATGCGTATACGAGACTTATATAGGATTTCACTACGGTGGAACTGGTTTTATTTTCGAGTCCCAGCCGAAGGATTTACGCAAATATTTCGAGAAACGCCGCAAACCTTGGACAGCATCGTTTGTCTCGGTAAGCAGTTGTTTTTTTCAGCGCGAAACTACAAGAAAAAAAATCATAGAAACAACACTTTAACCGCAAGCGATAATGAAGATTCGAAATCTACAGCTAAAGCATAAAACAAGAATATATTTACTCGCGACCATAAAACAATTTCCATCCTTGCCTCGCCCAAGTAATATAAAATCTACGCGTCAGCATAACAAGAGCTACACACCCGAGACCGAGTTTCTCATTGGCTCGAGACGTACGTGTCTCGAATAAAAATTCACACTTTTTCTCACTGGATCCTTACCTGAAAAGTGTATATAGGCACTTTTATAGAGAGACGTGGTACACCGTCACGACGAAACGTTCAGACTCGCGGAGGAGAAGATTTACGAGGAGGTATCACCGGCATTACGTGTGTCTGATAAGATTACACGGCGGATGAAGTTATCAGATCCACGCCCATTCCTCACCTGTTGACGAACAATGACCACCAGTTTTTGATTGGACAACTCGAATTTTCAGGCTCTATATTACAGTTTCTGGATAGCAAAGATAGGTGGCGCACGAGCACTTTTCTATTTCCCTCATCACTATCTGGGCTTACAGTGCATATATATAGCAGTGTGTCACCTACTACGACAAAACTGCTTCTTGTTATAGGCCCGCTGCTTGAGCCTCTCATGTTATAACTGCATAGATTACTATATTAATTATGGTTTTAAACCCACATGTATCCTTCGTTCAAGCACGCAGCGGTGCTCATAAGTTTATTAAAGAAAAATATCCGAGCCGATCAGCCGGCAAGGCGGCCATGAATGAAAAATTAAAGAAAAATTTGCATCGCGTCGAAAGTTCATATGCGTTCATCAAAACGATACATTACTCATATATACGAAAGTAAACGTATACCTACTATTAAAAAAATGCTAAGCCTGTTCAAACCGCGGCGGGTCTTTGTCGCCACCCTGAACATAAGCGCGTCTGCCGCAGCAGCTTCCGTGGTATCCACTTTTGCGGCACAGATCGCAACCGCAACCGGGAACTCGTGGATTTTCCGAGTAACCGGCAGGTGGACAAGGACTTCCGTCATCCTCGTCATCGGTCTTCAACTCGCAGCAGCAAGGATCAAGAGGATTCTGTTGGTGAGGGAAAAATTAAGTTCCAGTTTGCTTTTTTGTTTGCTCTATCGACTGATTGCGAATTATCACGCGGAATAATTTATTTTTAATCCATTGTGTCAGGCTGTACTTTTTTTCCTGAATCATCAGTGGTACGTGACGCTATTTCAAAGGGGGATATACAATATGAATAGAATCGTGATAACAGCTTATCGCACCTGTTCCTTGATGAAGCAGAGCCTCTCAGGCGGTGAGTCAGTTATACTGTCGTGATAAGACTCTTGCTGCTGATACTGTTGTTCAGACTCTCTCCCAATAGCGCTTTCTTCCTCCTTGGAAGGCTCGTCATCTTTTACGACCTTTGGTTCATCCGGCTTGGCTGGTTTATTATCGCTAGCTTTGGCACGTTCTGGAGGCTCCTTCGGCTTTGAGTCGAAGAGACCGGCTACGAAGGACTTTTGACCTGGTTTGCAAGGATTACTGACCTCCTTGCTGAAGCTCGAGTTCACTGAGAGAAGGTTATAGGGTTATATAGGTTATATTGACAAAGATCGAGGGAATGGGAGATGAAAAATCGGTTACCGCACGTGTAGATGCGACCGAAGAAGCTGGACTGGTCATCATCCATGGTATAATCTGGTTCTATGAGTTTCGTAGGATACTTGTAATTTGGGAGGCGAAAAGGTGCTTGTTGTTGTGAGGTTTGGAAAATTTCGACGGATTGACGATCGCGTTGGCCATCAATATGTGTCTACACAGTTGTGGAGCGATTCTATAGAAAACTCAGTAATTCAAACATCTGTTATTATGAGTTTACGATCAAGCTAATGGAACAGGAAAATCGTGTTTTATGTACTCTATGCATAATTAACGTGTGTATTAATAACGTCTGTCTATAGCCACTTTAACAACTGATCTTTATCTACGAAAAAAATCACCAGTAATGAAAATAGACACTGTATTAAAATTCAAAGCTCGTGTATAAGATGCACAAAAAACATAAAAGGAATCCTGTACAAATCCAACCAGCTCCAAATCCCCATAGCCAGAACTGCAAAACAAACGAGTTAGATAAATTTCGGCTTCCCCATCAAAACAAATCGTTATAGGGAATCCCATGCATAATTAGACACCGCGCAGCCGATTGCCATAGCTTGTTTGCCTCTCTCTCTCTCTCTCTCTCTCTCTCTCTCTCTCTCTCTCTCTCTCTCTCTCTCTCTCTCTCTCTCTCTCTCTCGCAGAGAGTAAAACGAGTCTTGTACCCACGGGAGCTTCCGAGAAAAATTCGCGTGACTCGGCTACAGGATATGCTCCGCTACCGACTAATAACGATGTCACACTCCGATAGGATCGATTTGCGGCCCGACTGCTCCTCTCGTCAATTGCTTGTGCATCGCGGTTTAAGCCTGCAGAGCGGGATCTTCTGACGAGTCTATTATAGAACGGATTTTTCAAATTGCACTGTCGAATCGCGCATTTTCACGCATTATATATAGCTACACGCATACAATGGTAACCTTAGCTCAAGGAGAACGATTATACGAGCGTGAAGTTTATTGTACAGAGCCGATCTTGACGCCAGATATCGCGTTTTGTGATTGTTCAGCTGCAGTCGTGACACAGATTTTTCGAAAGCACTTTTCCGGTCGAAAAGTCGCGCCGTTCATTAGCCAAGAGCTGCGCGACGACGCTCTTGTGATCGATATTGGAAAATTATGAAAAAGATCCGCGAACTAGGATACCGCTAGTAATGAGCATCGCGTTTAGAAAGTACGTTTTATGTGTACTTGAAAATTCGGAAAAATCGTTATACCTACTTCCGAAGATTATTGCGATCCGAGAATCGAAACGAGAGGAATTTGTTTTGTTTCGGCTTCCGCTTCGTTCTGTCCCGCTAATAATGGCCGTATCTTTTTACTTCTTGCTCGTNTCTCTCTCTCTCTCTCTCTCTCTCTCTCTCTCTCTCTCTCTCTCTCTCTCTCTCTCTCTCTCTCTCTCTCTCTCTCTCTCGCAGAGAGTAAAACGAGTCTTGTACCCACGGGAGCTTCCGAGAAAAATTCGCGTGACTCGGCTACAGGATATGCTCCGCTACCGACTAATAACGATGTCACACTCCGATAGGATCGATTTGCGGCCCGACTGCTCCTCTCGTCAATTGCTTGTGCATCGCGGTTTAAGCCTGCAGAGCGGGATCTTCTGACGAGTCTATTATAGAACGGATTTTTCAAATTGCACTGTCGAATCGCGCATTTTCACGCATTATATATAGCTACACGCATACAATGGTAACCTTAGCTCAAGGAGAACGATTATACGAGCGTGAAGTTTATTGTACAGAGCCGATCTTGACGCCAGATATCGCGTTTTGTGATTGTTCAGCTGCAGTCGTGACACAGATTTTTCGAAAGCACTTTTCCGGTCGAAAAGTCGCGCCGTTCATTAGCCAAGAGCTGCGCGACGACGCTCTTGTGATCGATATTGGAAAATTATGAAAAAGATCCGCGAACTAGGATACCGCTAGTAATGAGCATCGCGTTTAGAAAGTACGTTTTATGTGTACTTGAAAATTCGGAAAAATCGTTATACCTACTTCCGAAGATTATTGCGATCCGAGAATCGAAACGAGAGGAATTTGTTTTGTTTCGGCTTCCGCTTCGTTCTGTCCCGCTAATAATGGCCGTATCTTTTTACTTCTTGCTCGTCGGCAGCGAAATATTGTTAAAGTGCGTGTCTGCCGGGGATCTGGGTTAAAAGGTAAACAAGAAAAAGAGGGACGGCGACTTTTTCTCGCAAAAAAGCGATCTATTTGGCGATTGAAAAAGCTTCGCATTTTTGCTGAAATAGTAGAATGAACTTTCAATTCACCTCTGCAATCAAGCCAGCGATAAAAACGCTTTATTGCGCTTATCGAGGATACCGATCTTTCGACTCGTGTATGCACACGTATTTAGAAGTGCATGACTGCCGAACACACACACACACATTATGCGCGAGAAAAACTTAAAAAATTCCCTCGCAAAACCGATAATGAGAGAAAAAACTCGAGCCAATCGTAGAACAATAATCGAAAACAGGTCGTAGGAAAAGTGGAATCCCTCTCTGTGTAATATCTAAACAGTAAAACCGCGCCCGACAGCTGCACGGAGGAAAAAAAACCACAAAGATCATCTTCTCTCGCTAAAGGAGGTTAAAAGCTAGTCTACGCCTTCTCTGGTCCCTTTTTTACGCTTCTGCGCAGGCCGTTAGGGCGGAAAATGCGCGATTTCTCGCAATCGTCATCATCACGCAACTCTTCCAGTGCACGCCGTTAGAGCATCCCCCCACCGATAGCAGCTGGAACCGAGTCCTCTTAAAGGATCGACGCCCATCCTTCAATGAGCATTTGTCGCGAGCTTGTTGTTCTTCCTGTTGTCGTCTTCGTTATACTGCAGGTGTTGTCGTGGGTCTTTTCGAAGCGTCATATACCTACTATTCGCGTGTGTTGTTGTTGTGTGTTGGGAAGATCGCAAGAAAGGGCTGTTTTTTTTTTCTCGGTTCATGGATAACACGAGATGACGTTCAAGGTATGGTTGGTTTTTACATTGACGTTAGCAGTCGCGATGAGGATGTTAAAAGCTTAGTGAAAAAACGAACTGTGTGACATTGAAAGCTCTCAGAGATAAACTTCACTTTTCCGCTGACGCGAATACACACTAATTGATAATTGCGGGCGGACTATATAATGTATGTTTTGCTCGGATCAATGACGATCGACCTTAGCATCGATTTTTTTTGCCGCGCTTTCTACTAGATTGCAGTATGTATTTTCCACTTGTTATCCTCAAAATTACAGTATGACTATTCGAATGACTCTATAGAGGATACAAAGTTTTGCGCCCGTGATGACCGTAATTGTCAATTTGAGGAAGAGATAACTGTGGGCAATCCAATATAAAATCAATTACGCGCAGCGAAAAAACCCAACCGCAAATACGATTGAATAGGACAAAAAAATCTCCTCAAGCTAACTCATCCAGCTTCGAAAATTACGACTATCGTCGCATTAACAAAACAAACATACGTTGCGCAATATCGGTCGAGTTTCTCCGCTCGCGTTTACGTCACGCATAATTGATCGGGTTTTGTGTATATATATAAAGCTTATTATATGCGCTATAGCAAGGGCTACAGAGATGAATCGGTGTCAGCTCGGTTTTTCCGTGGGAATTACAGCAACGAGGCGACGATCGAGTTCTTTGTCGCGATTTGTTTCGATTCGCGTCTGTAAGTATCGTCGCACGGTCAATTAGTCATCGTGTCTATTATCGAGGAAGTTCGCGAAGTGCCGTTCGTTTTTAATATATTTTCGCTTGATGTAATAGCGAGAGACGGGATTTTCAAGTGTATGAACTGTTTTAAAGAAGAAGTTCTTGTTAAGATAATTTTCGGAGATACCGGTCGCAAAACTGCTTAAAATTCCAACTACGAGCCGCACCTCGCCACTTCGAAGAAACTGATTATCTCGTGAATAAAAAAAAAATCTTACAGGGCACAATAACATCGTTACCAAAACACTGGCTCAGTCCACATCTGGTATCGGCCTTACTTCTTTTGGCGTTCAGCGAAATCTCGTCCACACACGTGCTGGAAAAGCCAGCGAATGGCACGAGGCCCACTACTGACGACTTTGGGATTCCCCAGCGCATAAGCAATGCCAGCGCAGAATCCAGAGCACCGAAGCTACTTTCGAGATTCGACGCTTCGAGAAAGGTACGTGTTTGTATATACTCATTGAGTGACGCACGTCAGAGGAGGAGAAAAAATGACTTACATGACACTCATTTGAATTTGTGTAACGATTCCTACAATAACTCAATTTGCAAAAGATACAGGTCGATCCATACATCGGCTACTGGAACGTCAGCAACAACGGCAATTACAGCACTATTCGGGCGCATTCGCCGAATCTCAATCGCACAGAGATGAAGAACTCGACTCTCCTCGACGCCTTCCTCAATAGGCGATATAATTCCCAGCAGAAGTATCCCAATGGCCATATCACGATCTTCCAATCGGAAACCGGTCGTCAGCAGGACAAGCGCAAGTCCTACGCTACCAGCGAGGACTACGAACACCAGGTTCACAATATCGCCACCGGTAAGTGCGTCGGATTACTCTGCTATCGTGTTACTTATAAATAATTTTTAACCGAGATCTCTATGATTGCGCTTTAGAGTACTTCCCGCCGCAAACCCAGGAATATGACGAGAGCTACAACACGATCCCGGAGGACATGAACACAGGCTACGACGTACCGGTCACTCCGGTTACTCCTGGGTACGAGCCCTGGCGCGTCTCTTACGTACCTCACGACCCAGGCTACTTTGGTCCACCCATCGGACCCATCCCCGTTGGCGAACCACCTGTGCACCGAGATCCACCAAGCACGATCAGTACGTTTATTTTTTTCATCACTGGTTTCTTCACGGCTCAAAAAATCATGACTTACAGTCAACCTTCTCTTGTTCTCCAGCAGGCACGCGGGAATGCAACTGCCCGACAACGACGCGCTCCTACGAGTGCGACAATCCCTCCGGCAACTTTCTCGCTCTGGTCTCAGCTCTGGGCCAGAATCTCTGGGCCCTGATCTCACTCATCGCCACCAGCAGTGTGCCCTTCCTCATCCCGCTCCTTGCACTCAAGATGATCATCGTCCCGCTGAAGATCCTCAAGTTCCTCAAGCTAATCAAGCTCTTCCTCAAGCTCTTCATTATCCTGCCGTTCTTCGTTCGCGTCGTCTACCCAGCCCTGACCAACTCCTTCAACCTGCAGAACTTCCTCTTCCAGAAGATTCAGGATGTCTTTCCGGATGACAACTCCCATCATCCGCCTCACCCTCACGATGCGGAGAGTCGACAGGGTGACGGCAAGAACTCGACGACGGTTTTCGCGAGGGATGACAGGCTGCTGGTAGACGACGCCAGTGTCTGGGATCTGAGGGAGTGTCCCAGTCGGGTAGCTTGCGAGATGGGAGCTTTTCTAGCCGGGGCCAGCAGAGCTAGTTTTCCCCAGAATCTGGCCAACTATCTGGCCAGGAGAGCGGATAGGGCCATGAAGTCAAGGAGCAAGAAGGATGCGGACGACGACGAGGAGGAAGACGATGATGAGGAAGATGAAGCGGAAGATCAGAGGGACCAGGCATTCAAGGCTTTTTTAGTTGCTCTGGGCAAGAAATGGACCCAGGAGCAGTGTCAGGTCTACAGTTGCGCTGTATTGTTCTAAGCGAGACTATTTCGACTGATTGAAAATTCAATTTTCTGATAACGTTTGGCTAGACGAGATTCAAGACTGTTGAGTGAAATGAGATACGAATCTTGATTGGCTCTCCGTTGTTTTCATCTTGGCTATAGTAATAAGGCTGATAACACGAGGAAACAAACGACTCTGTAACTATGGGCTCAGCATTGAGCGGAACAATTCGAGTGGAAGTACTTAACGATTCTGTGTACAATTTAAATTGATAAGATCAAAAACATCAGAATACTTAATATAATTTTTATACTGAATGTGTTTTTCAACGTTTTATTATAAATAATGTTAGCAGGTTTTGTAAATAATACCGTTTTCTTCAGCAATATCATCCATTTAATTTATTTTTGTGAAATAATAAATGAAAAAAAAAATTAAAATATCTTATCTAACATTTATTCTTGAACCTTTCTGAGTAGAAATATTTATTTCTATATTATGTATAATATAAGTACATAAATTCATTACTTAGGCTTTCAATAAAATAACAGTTCCAGTTCCTGTGCGCGTCATTAACCTCGAAGAATGCTTTTTGACAAACCGTAGTTGATTTTAACTGTTCATCTGTGGGTACCGTTAAAATTTCCACAGTCGATGATCATTTCAGTCACCTGGTTACAAATATACGTCAGTAAGATTAATTATTCTAACGTGAAAAAAGATATTTTTAAAAATTAATAAGACTAATATATTCATAGCCCGTATGGGTTTATGCATTCATTTAACTTTTACCGTGGCGATATACGCAGGCTGATATCAAAAGATTGTTTTTCTCATAAGGTATGAGGGTTTTATCATAAAGTTCATGGTGTTAAGAGAATTCATTTTTTTATTCCAAAAAAATATTATTTAAACTTAATATATATGCAAAATATCCTATAATACGATTGATATAATATCACATTTGCTTGATAAAATATATGTGTTTTATGTGTTTGTAATAAGTAAAAAAATATACAGTCTAATTAATTCAACATTTGCAGTCTCGGCGATTGTCATATTGTCAATTTATTGGGTTGTACACGTGACCACTGAATAGGGGTACTCCTTTCCATACAATCTTATATAAAAATGGCCTATCCACTATGAACTCAATCGGAGGTGGTTTTGGCTGCGATGGCATGGTGCTGCCAAACGACGTCATCACAGCTACAGAACAAAACGTATTTCGCATTATTATTTTATGAGATTCATAATATCGCTTAAAGTAGTAACGTTAACTGACCTGTGACTACAGCTGCTTCACTGCCTTTCTCGTTTACTTCAATGAATGCTTTGTGAATAACCTGATCAACTTTAAGCGGTTCGTCGGAAATGCCGGGAAAATTGTGTCCATTCCAGAACATTTGCGTCATTCCAAGCTGAAAATTAATCAATCAAGATTTGAGATCTTCAAAAATAAGTTGAAATTCCAAAAGTAATCGGTTTGGCGGGTAACTTACTCTCTGTAGAATTTCATTCAAGTCTATCGTATTTTCGATTCTAAACTTGGGTAAAGCCAGGATGACTTCGGTTTTGTTGATGAATTCAGAACTATCGTAGTTGACTTTATCTAAATTATCTTCGATTTTCCTTAATCCGTCAATCTGATTAGGAAGAATGATAACCATCGTCAACTCTGGGTTCTGAAAATTGAAAAAAAATTTGTTTTGTAAAATTTCGTACGTTGCATACATATTATGCAATACAAAAGAATAAGAACCTTGTAGGGAATGGCAACCATTCGAGCACCCACTTCTGCCAAGTTTTTATAAAAAAAGTCTTTTTTTTATATGCATCGTAGGAACGTTTAATTGAGACGTATTACTCGTGTAAAAAGCCTTTGGTTTAGTCGCTGCTTCATTGAACTTGTACTTCCAGTCGCCTTTGAAGTTTTCATTTCAGCTTTATTTGTGCCATCAGCACCGTAGGCGGCCATAGTCAAAACAACATGTGCGCTTAATGACGAACTAACGAAATTAGCGTTGTGGAACGTGTTGGCGACATTCTAAAACCATTATTTTGAAGTTTGATTTAACGCATAAAGACTGTATTTTTAAACTTAAAAAATATTAAACTTACCTTATGAAAATCTGTGTTAAAAGACTGTGTGCTCTTTCTCACGTTTGGGTAAGGCACCAGCTCGACGTACACGTCCTTAAACGTCTGAGACCAATCAAACGAGCCGAATGTAAAATTCATGTTGATGTTGTTTATGCACATCACTATAACGCGTCTCGTGCAAAACAGCAAAACTGCTTTGTTGGTTATGCTATGCCGGAGATTTTATATAGTCGGGGATAGCGAAGTGGGGGTAGCGAAATGGAGATCGATAAAAGTGGAAGTGCACGTGGGGTTAGTTTGTTTATTTTGAGTGCAATTGGATGCAATCCCTCTCTGGGATTCCCCGTGCAACCTCTGCAGGTGCAACAATTTAGGTTTATAATGAAAATGATTGCGCTGGAGACATTTTCAGAGAACACTGTATAACAAATTGATGCAAGACAATAGATTTTAATATAATTCAATGTTTGAATTAGTTTATGAAATCCAAATACATTGCTATTAATAACCTATGAAAATATACTAATTTTTCATAAGCACTTCAAGAGAATTGACAAAAATTGCGTTCTGTAACCCAAAATTTCGTTTTGTTACGATACATTGCACAACTTGAAAAAATATTTGGTGATTACGACTGTTTGAGAAAAACAGCAGTTGAGATTTTTCATGAGTTTATTTATTTTTATAGAAATAGAATGTACTTTTACAACGGGGTTTTCACGTGACCGGTAAAAAGGGTATGGTTTTTGCACATAATTTTGAAGATGAAAGGTCTCGCCACGCTGAAATTTTTTGGTATCCCTGCCGAACACGACCACGAAGAAATATCTAAAATAAAATTTTGTAAACAAATTAGAATTTGCGGTATTTTACAAAAAGATTTATAGCGATTTCACTCAGTTTGTAATGCTCTTAAAATTGTTAGCTTTTTCGAAAGAAATGTGAAGCATTATTAATCGCGATAATATCTATAAATAGAAAATGGATAGGAAAATAAACAGATATAATGCAGTTATGCACAAAGTAAATAAACAATATTTTTTCATACAATATAAATATATTTTATTTATCATAATGCAGTCAAACATACATTTTCAATGTATACATACAAGTCGCACGTATAAAAAACAAATATAATAATAACTCTTACAGCAGTAAAGAATGCAATTTTTGCCTGATGGTTACAATATAAAAGTCGTTAGAACTTTGATGGTGCTTGGATAAAAAAAGATATCGTAACGCATAAATTGATCACAGCAAAAACATAAATCATTCAAGGGGATTGACAACGCGACCACTGAATATAGTGCTATTTTTGTAAATAATCTTGTAGAGGTATGACTTATCCACGTTCAGAACTATTGGAGGTGGGGGCATCATGTAGGTCATCATACTAATACCTAAATTAAAGATTCATTTATGAAAATATATTTTTATTTTATTTTATTTTCTTTGATAGACTAATAAAAACAAGTGATAAAACATTTTTTTGGAAAGCTTTCCCATGTATATACTATAGCAAATACAAATATTAGTATGATCTATCACAGATGATTGAATCAAATTGACGTTCAAGCTGCAATTGATGGATTCGTTACGCGGCCGGAGAAAAGAACATGGTTCTTGTACACAATCTTGTAAAAGAATGGTTTGTCCACGTTAAATCTTTTCGGCGGTAGTGGTGCTGAGCACAACATAATAGTCATTCCTAAAATTAGATGAAGGAATTTAATTGCATACAATTTAACAAATCAATGTTAATTATTTTTGGTTTAAAATGACCGGTTCAAAGTGTCGACAATAGGCCAATTGAAGAAATCACTTTAAATAATTTTACGACTATAGCTTGATTATAAAAAAGAAAAACTATATATTCGTTTATAAAAATACATTATATTTATAAATTTAATAAAGCAAACATTATCATTATTTAAGAGGGTTGACTACATGACCGCTAAATAACACGTTGCATTTGTATAGAATCTTGTAAATGAATGGTCTGTCAATCATAAGCGTCTGCTCTTCAAAGAGCGTATCCATCATATCCATCACAATAGCTAAAACAGCATTATTTTCGTATAAGTTTGAAACTAATTATAAAATCCAAATTCTAGTACGAAAAGAAAATTACTTAAATATAAAAAGCATCTCATTGCTAAAACAGCCTGATTTTTAACACACATTATTAAAGCTTTTTAAAATATTTGTAATTTATAATAATAAAATGTTAAGCAGTATATAATTTTTATTCTGAAGGTTTAATAACGTGACCACTGAATAGCAGGATGCCTTTATAAACAATCTTGTACAAAAATTGCCTATCCACGGTCAATTTGTGTGGTGTCTCAGGATAGCCTGCAGACCGCCTTGTTGAAGTATTATTATGAATTATTTTGAAAGAATATAAAATTATGATTGGATTTCAGTGCGACAAGAAAACTTGATAAATCACATAATGTCTACAAAATTTGAAAAATTAACAAAATGTTGCAGTAATAAACCATTTATCGTATTTTTGCATGGATGTATGCACGT
Source organism: Pteromalus puparum (assembly GCA_012977825.3). Lineage (NCBI taxonomy): Eukaryota > Metazoa > Arthropoda > Insecta > Hymenoptera > Pteromalidae > Pteromalus > Pteromalus puparum. The sequence goes on from CM053169.1 coordinate 1,560,277, forward strand.
GACAATAGCCATTTATCACAATACAAATATAATCGGAAAGTTGAAACGTGTAAGATTACGGGTTTTCTTTCTAAACAATTAATTATGAAATTTAAGTATCATGCCAACTATAATGAGTTTTTTTCTCGATAATCCTCCATATGATATAGTAAGCACAGAAAGTCACATATATCATAGTCAAGCAACAAATATTGAATAAAAAGTATAAAATTGTGGATTGTAAGTAGTCTCTAGATATTTATTGAAGAGGATTGACAACGTGGCCACTGAACAGGGGATTGCCCTTGTAAACAATCTTGTAAACAAATGGCTTATCTACGTTCAATACGATTGGAGGTGTAGACTCAAATACAGCGCACTGGAGCACCATTTGTACGGCTAGAATCAAATATTCATTTTTCTTAGTTTTTACCTTTTTAATCACGAAATTGAGATTACATATGACTGCACGCGAATTAATTGCGTAGTATTCTATTTAGATGTTTGTTCAAGAGGATTGACAATGTGTCCACTGAACAAGGGGTTGCCCTTGTAAACAATCTTGTAAACAAATGGCTTATCCACGTTCAATACGAGTGGAGGTGTAGGATCAAATACAGCACACCTGAGCACCATCTGTACGGCTAGAATCAAATATTTATTTTTTGTCAGCCTTTGCCGTTTAATCTTGAAATTTAGATGACAATTGTAAAAGCTGACTAAATTAAACGTGGATGGCTTTTAAATGTATACAAGATTGGATTTGTCCAACAAAAAATACCAAAACAATTTTTTTAAATCTTATATTTACTGTATTTTAAAATTAAAATAGAAAACATTCCGCACAAGCTGCCACATTCTATCATTAAATATAATACATATTATGCTCAGGTACATCAAGCCATGAAAAATGAAACATGAAATGAAAGCAAGATATCATAGACACAAGTTTCTTTTTAATATTTTGGCTCGGCAACGTGTCCGGAGAATAGCGTGACTTTACGTCCGTTATCTAGAATTTGATACAAAAACGGCCGGTCCACCTGCAGATCGATCGGGGGTGGAGGTAAACAACGCTTCTTTAGCCTCATACCTAAAGTATGGAAAAATCACGTTTTATACTCGATGCAGAAACATAACAAATACAAAGCCACAAGCAATTATTATAATAGAATGCCAACCAACTTATCGACAGCTATTCCATGAGGTTTATATGTGCATTATTAAAATATATTCAAACTAAAATGTTAGGTAGAAAAGAATGACAAGCAAGCAAAAGTATAGCCTAAGAAATCGTGCAAGATGCGTTCGACACTTATGACCCATCATAAACTAAAATAGAGGTGCTCTGCTTACCTGTAACTGCTGCTGCTTCGCTGCCCTCTTCGTTGACCTCGATGAAGGCCTTCTGTAGTACCTTACTGACTTTCAGAGGTTCACTAGCTACGCCACTGAAATCGGCGTTATTCGTGAACATCGTCGACATTCCCAGCTGCAAGATTTAATTTTAAAATCAAAACCATAGAATAACAGCAAGTATAAATTCAAGGCCAAAAATTTACCTCATCGAGATGCTTGTTCAAATCAATGGTGGTCTCGATTTTGAATTTCGGCAGCGCCAAATTGATTTCGCGCTTGTAGCGCTTGAGGTCATGCTCATCAATTTGAATCTTATCAAGATTATCCTCAAGTTGCTTCAGACCGTCGATCTCTTTAGGAACTACAATCACCAGTGCCAAGTCTTCGTTCTCGTACGGAAGAGCGACGACTTCAGCATTCAATTCCTTCAGATCCTTGTAGAAGAATTTTTTGGTGATGTGCATCGTTGGGACATCGATCGTCGTCGTCTTGTTGACATGGAAGGGTTTGAGCTCCGTCCTCTCTTCGTGGAACTTGTGCAACCACTTGCCCTTAAAGTATACGGCGTTAAGGAGGATCATCCGCGTGTCCGAGGTGATGTCACCTGTACAACAAAGCCATTAATTATATTACATATGTTAATATTTTGGTACCGCGCCATTCTCATTGATGGGAATGTACGATAAACAAAGATAATGAATTATTTTTATAATAGTAGTACTTTCGGTAAGAAGATCCTTGATTTTGCCGTTGGTCTTCTCGACGCACCAATTGTTCACTTCGTCGGCCGATTCCTTGGCTTTGCTGAAGTCCAACTTGCTGCATTCTGAATGGAAGTGTTTGCCGGTGATTTCCAGGAATCGGTCTTTGATCTTGAGATCGTTAGCGCCGTAAATTTTGTTCGCTATCTTGAGGATGACATCTGGGACGTTCTACGTGTAGTAATAAAAATAATTGAGTTAATTCAGTTTGAAAAAATTTAAGGTCAGTGATAACACATGACATAAATGATGAGAGAATTTCATAAGAGAATTATGCGAAAGAATTTAAAAATAAAAAATGACTAATGCTCAATACGTTTGAAATGCCGGTCAGGTGTTACCGATTTGTCTGATATTACGTGCATATCTATACTTGCGGGGCGTATCTTATCGCTGCCGGATACATTACCGCCAGCTTTTACAGTTTTAATTATGAATTGTGTCACGCTGTGCTAAATAATGGTATTGTTTTGCTGTGTTTTTAAAACGTAATTCGACGTAAAAGTATTCAGCGCTCGACTAAAAATACCAGCACAATAATTTTACTGGATTCTCGGAAAACGAAGAACAATTTTCCTAATCTTTCCATCGATTACAAGAGCAAACACATTGTCGCTTATCGATCTACACACCGTAAGTCCCTATTCTAACAAAAAACCGATCATCCGGTATCGCGAACACATAATCCATGACTCATAATCTTGGCTTTTCACTACGCAACATCCGTCGATCTCCCAAAAAAAACTGTTGACATTAAAAAAGTTCATCGCGACTCACATTGATAGCGTGAATGAAATGCTGGAATCCCTCGTGAGCCACTTCGTCTTTCTCGGGCAGGTGAAGAGTCTGCCTCATCTCCTCCTTAGTTTTACCATCAGCGCCGTAGGCGGCCATCGCCAGAACAACGTGGGCGCTCAAGGCCGAGCTGACAAAGTTGCCATCGGTCTCGCCGGCTACTTTCTGCAACAGCATTATAATAATTTATTTCACCATATAAGCCTAAAAGACACTTTAAAAAAATCGCAGTGCACACCTTGTGGAAGTCGTTGGTGAAGCTCTGCGCGCTCTTGGCTACGTGCGCAATAGCCTCTTCGTGCTTATTCTCTGCCATGATTATACTTGTCGGATGCCTGTGTATACGTGTATGTCCTCGTCGAACGAACGCGCCCAGAAGACTGTTTCAACAACGGCTGGCGCCGAGGACTATATGAGGGCTATATAATACGTGTGCGCAGTTGCAGACGAGGTATGGTAGGGATTGGACTTGCCAGGCGGGATCGGGGTTTTCCCGGAGCATCTCCGAGAGGCTCGATCGATGTATGCGTATGTGCGCAAACTTTGGCGATGATTCACCTGCTTGCGTGGCCCGATAGAAGAGAAGTAGGTATTGGTGCAGCTACAGTCGGGATTTTCGGGATGTATTTTTGGCTGGCGTTTATTTACCCGGCGAGATTTTAGGTCTTTCCAGTTTGGAATAGGTGCACGCGATGATTATTATTATTATTTTTTTTTTCAACTGCTGCTGTATTTGTGCGATTCTAATTATCGATGAGTCAGACATTACAAATGCTCTACAAATGTCAAAAGTTTATACGAGTATCAGTACAGTTATTTTCATTTCGGCTGAAATCTATCAGTAAAAATGAGTAATGCTGCCGCATCATGAAATACAAGTAATTTCATGGAATTCATTTTCAAGAAATATTATAAACCATCATAAAACTTAGATTTTCTTTATTAAAAAATTATAATAAATGCAATAATCACACAAATACCAGTTAACCAGTAAATCTAAAGATAAAAAAGTGGCAATTTTTCGTACATAATAATCGAGAAAAAGGGCCGATCTGCGTGCAATGTTTTGTTAGGTGGTGGCGGTGGGGGTGTATATTTGACCTTTTTTAGGAACGCTAATAGAACATAAAACAATTACTTGCATATTATAATCATATATGCATGCGTCTGATATTAAAAAAGAAAAAGTGTTATACATCCAAATGTTATAGCTGCAGCCTCTGTGCCTTCTTCGTTAACTTTGATGAAAGCTTTTTGCATGATCTGATCAACGTATCCATGTTATAAGACTTCGAAAGCCTTTCAAGTTCTGCGGCTCATCTTTTGACAAATGTAACACTTTTCTTATTTGCGATTCAGTATCGTCGTCATCGGCACCATTGACGGTCATCGATAGCACCAAATAAACGGCCAGCGGAGAAATGACAATGTTGCCTTCTTTTATTGTATTCTTTAATTTTGGATGCATGTATTATACACATTGAATTTTATTCATTTGTCAAAAATTGTATGTTTCGATATAAATATACCTTATAAAGATTAGGAGCAAATTTTTCGCAACTTTTACAAATAGCATCAACTTCAGAATTGGATTCCATTTTACAATGAATCAAAATGAAGATTAATAAAAAATAGAAATTTCGATAAGAGCGACGACAAAATCGCCCGGCTGAGTGAAGGTTTCAAAGCCGTCTGAATTTTTTGAAACTGTACACACAGAACTTTTTATAACTTTCGGCTTGTGGAGAGTATTAGGAGTTTAAAATAAATAGCGGCGCTCTATTTACTATATAAAAGGATTTGAGAAATCCTTAGTAAAATTATATCAAGTTTAAGTAAAATTACTAAATTTTTAATAATTTTACTCCTTTGAGAAGTATAGGTCTTTTTTATTACCACCACTACAACTATAGTAATTTCACAAAACCTTTTTTTAGACTGTAGCGGCTCATTCGCTACGAGTACTTACGAAGAGAAAAAGTAATCACGCGTTAACTGTTAATGAATATTTTCGAAATGCAGCGTAATCACATAAAAAATTTAAATTTATTATATACGAGCGCGTTAGTTTGATCTAACCAATGAACATCAAGCAATCAGCTGTTTCTGCATCATTTCTGCATGTGGTTTTCCTAACCTAAAATGTTTGCCATTGAATGCTGTACACAAACATACTAAACACTGATAGATAATTGTAATTTTATATTAAAAAGTTAGAAAATAGTCTTTGTTACCAAAGTATATATTGGTTACAAGAATGTTGGAAAATTCGAGTGATGAAAATTTTACGTTGCAATTAGATGAAGTGACAGAAAAGTATCTTACTATTTACTTGTATAAAAATGTACAGAACATTGAAGAGATACACAAAAAACTCATAAGCAAAGAACTGCCTTGTTGCATAGTGAAAGCAAATTTAGTGCTAGATCCTTTTCAACTTGTCATTGCTGCAAATAAAGCAGCGTTAAATGAAAAGTACAAACAAATGGTTACAAGAAGTTTGTTCACAGAAGTGATTTATTGTTTGTCCACATCAAAAAATATTTCACAATCATTAACAACATTTGGAATATCTAATGACACCACCAATATTTTAGTTATTTTAATCCACAATGCAGAGGAAAAAGAAATTCAAGAAAAGCTTGTTTTTGACAGCATAAGCGGTGAAAGAATACCAGTATCAAAACTTTCTCAATTCACAGATGTAAACCTAATAAAAAGTACTTACAAAATAGACAAAGATGAATCAAAAGTTTCAAGTCTTTTAGATTCAATTGTAAGTAGGATAAGTGACAAGGTTTCAAAATAATAAAAGTTGATAATTACTGGAATGGAAGTTGTATGAAAGGTTTTGTATAAATAAAATCAATATCAAATTGAAAATTTCTTATTTCCTTTCACTGTTACCTACATGAGCTTTATAGTATTAATGTATCTTTTTTTCATTATTAATTACCGATGAAGAGATGAGAAAAATCACTCTTTGTTGCAAAAACATCTGTAGCGATACAATAAATTACATTTGAAGGTCTCTTTAACCTTGTAGTTGATTCCATGTTTGCACGAGATGCCTTTCTTTTCTTCTCATATCACAGTTTTACTTGCTTCTCCGTGTTTTTCTTTGTTATTAAAAATTTCAATAAGAACGCTGAATGGCTAGTTACAGTAATCAGTCATCATTGGATGCATACATTTCTGTGTGCTGTTTTTGCTCCACCTCCAAGACTTAATCTTATTGAAAATTTACATCGGCATTCTTAAAGATATATAGTGTTTTATTTTCAAAAAATTTATAAAATTAGCATACATTGCAAGAAAACTTGTTATTTTTCATCTTTATGTACCACTTGTTCATGAAGAAACTTACCTCGGTAAACTACACATTTCACATGTGTTGAGTTCTTCAGGATTCAAGTAAGTACAATGTGAACAAGTCCATTCACCTCTTGCATTGTTGGAAGATCCAGCTCCAGCACCAATTCCTCCAGCATTGGATGCCGAGCTAGATCCTGAACTATTTCCGAATAATGCATTCTGAGAAGAAGGACCTGCAGATGATGTTGCTGACATGAGTTGTTCAACCGTTGCCCAGTGCACAGAGCGAGACCATTCATTGGCTTTTTGGCGGTCCTGAGTACGAACAGCTTCCAATAAAGGACCCATGTGATTCTACAAACAGTACATCATTTTTAGTCTATGAGTAGTGATAATATTCAATTGTGATTAGCCTTATCAATACCTTCAAAGGTAACACATCCATAAAAGCAAAGAATATCAGTAGGTGAAAGTCTGATACAGCATCAAGGAACTGATCAGGACTAAACTGTTGCATGTAAGTACACAACGAACTGAATTCTTGAACTTGGCCATCGATCAATCTAGAGTAAACAATAAAATGTCAGTACAAAATATTTTAAAATAAAGTCTTATCCATCACAAATGAAACAAACCTGTGTTCCACTGGGAAAGGAGTAATATTATCATTGGCATAGAATGTAAATTGAGGTGTCAATGGTGTAGATGCGGGTACATCGACCAGTAAGTACTCAACAGGCAGTGGTCTGGCCAATCTTGAGACTTCATTACCATACGTATCCTTTTCCTGAAACACCAAAACAGCAGGGGATCAACAAAATGATTTGAGAAGCAACAGGTGTTATTCATGGAACTTTTGAAATAAGAAGCCATATACATTGGAAGAAATGTTAAACGCGATAATCTTCTGATTATTAAAATAATATACATATATAAGAGATTAGATCAGTTCTTTATAATATATAAATACAACGAAACGAAAATGCTTTAGCGTTCCTCCCGATCAATGTTACACCTCTTCGATTGAAATTTCCCGCCAAACGCGCTCCCTACCGGAAGGTTTCCCGAGTTACGTTCCCCTGCCAGTAGAGTTCGCTTGCATCAGACCGCGTGTCGGCGTGTGGTATGACCCGTGTATCACGCGGGCCACCGCAGTTCTGCCTGCCACGTCTGTGTGGCTTGAGTGTTGGCGCGTCTGTGTCTGTATAGGTGCGTCGTTGTCGTACACCTCGCCGGCAGTCGCAGTCATCAGCAGTCTTTCCTCGAGGCTCGCATAGTGGCCGCAGCAGTATTAACATCGTCGTGCGAAACCGGTGTTTCTGTACGACGTGAAGGTGAGGTTTTTGTCCCGTGAAACATCATCGAGCATCGAACGCTTCATTCGAAGGACAAAAGACATAGGAGAAGCAAAGAAGCCGGGAAGTGGCTTGCCTGCCAGACAGAGACGCTCGAAACACGCTGCCGGCGCAGGCGCTCGGGCGGGAGAAGAAGAAGAAGAAGAAGCAGCAGCAAGCAGTAGCAGAGCACAAAAGATTAAGAGAGAGAAAGCGAGATAGAGGCGCTGGTAGTGGTGAACGAGCCAGTTTGTGCCTACGGACGGTGCAGTGCGGCGCGTCGCCCGCGCGCGAGACCGACGACGTTGATCGAGCTACCTCGTCGAGTATCGCGCGCTCCTGCTGCGGTCTGTTTTGTGGTACGGCGCCATGCCAGTTGCAACGGTTAGTGTGTTTGTTCCTTCCTCGTGTCGACGAGTTATCGCATAAATTAGCTGTAAGTCAAGAGCATGTGTCTGTCCATCTGCGTGTGAGAGTGTGTGTGTGTGTGTGTGTGTGTGGCTTATATACGAAAGACAGGAATGTGACAAACGTCGTGATGTGGCAGAACGAAGGGCGAATTGTGCCGTTGCTTCCGCCGGCCAAAAACTCCCTCTTTCACTTGTACGCATTGCGATAGACTACAGCTACACGCTACTGCTATACAGCAGTAGTACTAGTAGTAGTAGTAGTAGTAGCCGTAGTAGTAGTAGCGGCGGCGGCAATTCCCCCTCCCTCCCACATCTCGCATAAGGCCGCGTCTGCGTTGGGCTTCGATTCGGCGTCTTCTGCTCGTGTTTTTGTTGTCGGTGTACTTGTGTGCACTTGTACATATCATTACAATATTGACGCGACGCTTTCGAAAGAGAAAAATGGTATGCAGCAGCAGCAGCAGCAGCAGCGGAGATAGAGCCTCGCGGATTATTATTACTGTCGGCTGACGTTGGTAATCGCGGAAACGTTGCTTCAGTGCCTCTCGATTGCTCTGCGAATTGATGGATTTTTATTCGCGGCCGCTTATCGTCGTCAAGCTTTTCCTTATAAATATTGCAAAGATAAATCCGCTGCGACGAGTAATCTCTCGCGATTTGCAGTGCCCGACTGACGTCCATTTTCATTCGATTGATAAACGCCTCGACAAGATTCTCCATCTCCTTCGAACACCTCCTCACGTGCACGCTGATCGGTCAATCTCTCCACTGTAGACTCGGCCGTCCGATGATACTTCCTCTCTCGCAGGTATACATATAACTCTCTGCGAGTGTCTCGATCAAGACGCGCCGCGGTAGTTTTCCAAGACGTGCATTGTATGCCGCCGCGCGAGCGCGGATTTCGGGGGAGTGTTTTGCTCCCGCTGCGCGTATAATCGGATTGCCTTTAGTGACGTCAGAGAGACGAGCGAAAGAGAGAGAGAGAGAGAGAGAGAGAGAGAGAGAGCGCGCGGAGAAACACTTGCGCACGCGGCTTTTAAATCCGGCGGCGTTATGCACTTGCGGCCGGGCCCTTTCGGCCTCAGGTTGTTGAATACAGATGCCGCGTGCGGGTTCGCGTCGATTTCAGTCTGGCTTTTATTTACGGCACAGTTGGCTTATCGAACGAGGTTTTGCCAATAATTCGATTTATCGCGTTCTCGCTCTCGGGGGGATTCGTCGAAATTGCTATCTAAAAATATTTCTGCGGCAAAAAAAAACGAATAATATTAGCAGAGGCGCACTCCGGAATTCAATTCGGAGTTTATCGAATATATACGAGCAAGAGCGAGAGAAGCGTTCGATCGGCGCTTCCCTCCTGCTCCCTTCGACCTTGAAGCGGCGAATGAGGTCAATTATTGTGTTTGGTATACCTTCGCCTATGGGGGTGGCTTTCCCGGCGTGACCCAAAAACCCGGCTCGGCTTATCAATCAACGTCTCCCTCTGGCTTTTGTCTACTCACTCTGCGATAACAGCAGCAGCAGCAGCAGCAGCAGCAGCAGCAGCAGTAGCGTAGAGAAGAACGCCGGAAAAACGAAACGCTCAACCATTTCGAGCTACCTGCGCCCGTTTCTTACGGGTCTAGAGAACCCGAGTGAAAGTCCAGCGCGCAGGACATGGCAGTAGTGTATAGAGCATGCACACGTACCTACGAAGAGACGGAAGAGTCAATCCGCGCGTGACGGTCGGCAACACGGTAGACCTGCTGGCGAACCGTGACCGTCAGTTTCGGAGCGAGCGAGTCGAAAGATAAACAGAGAGAGAGAGAGAGAGAGCGAGCTAGCGTTGCGCGCGCGAACGAGAGAGAGAGAGAGAGAGAGAGAGAGAGAGAGAGAGCGTCGAGCCAGGGCTGGCAGCCAGCAGAGCGCGCATGAGGCAGAGGCAGCAGCAGCCAGAGGAGAAAGAACGGAGCGGAGCAGTTGTCGCGACGCACGAGAGAGACGCGCGCGCGCCGAGGACGACGACGTCGCAAAGTGTGTATGTGTGTGAGAGAGAGCAGCCGGATGCGGACGACGACGTCGCGGTAGACTCCTCCATGCCAAGGCCGCGGGGATAGCGCCTGGGAACAACGAGAGAGTGCGAGAGTGCGGTGAAGAAAGTGTGCGCGCGCGAGGTGGTGCCGAGAGAGAAGAGAGAGAAAGAGAGAGAGAGAGAGAGAGACGTCGAGGAAGAGTCGCAGCGCCAAGCCAGACACACGGTAATGAAGCAGCAGTGCAGCTCCGCGGCGGCGGCGGCCGAGCTGCTGCTGTTTCGCCAGGCATCCTGCTTCTTTCCTCCAAGGGACGACTGCCCGACTCGCGTACGTGCATCACATATTGCGCGACACGGACCTCTTGATACACAGTATATGTATATATGCGCGAGTCGAACAAGTGTGCGTCTGTGTGTGCGTCTGTGTGCGAGAGAGACGAAGAGAGAGAGTGTGCGTTATTTGCCGAAGCGAGAGGGAGAAAGCGTGAGCGCACTGCTGACGAATATACATCGCGGTTGCTTGGCGCAGAGCGAGAGAGACGGAGAGAAACGGTCGTTCCCGCGCGCGGATTTCTTTTTTCGTTGCGGCGGCGGTGTGTTCCAGTTTCTCTCGGCTTTTTTTCGAGTCGTCTTTTTCGGCGGCGTCGCTGCTTCTCTCCTTTCTCCAGCGAACGGACAGAGCGAGAAGTTACGATAAGCCGCCGTAGCGCAGTGGCCGCAGAGAATCCACGAATCCGGACTCGCGTTTATCGGTTTTTCGTTATACGTGTGTTCACGTATATTATACGCGCGCGCGCGCACACACACACACACGCCCAGACGCGCGTTCGATTCTCCCTCGCGCGCGCTCTTCCCCCCTCGGCTCTCCGCTTTTTTTGTGTGTATCCCGCAGACGCGCAGCCGACTGAGCGAGAGAGAGAGAGAGAGAGAGAGGAGCACATCGATTTTTTATCTTTCTTTCACAGCGGCGGCGGTGGCGGCGGCGGCCCCCTCGACTACAGTAGTGCTGTGGAGTAGTTTTGGCGGGATTTCGAGCGCATGCGTGCCCCGGCGTTTTGCCCTTCTTCCTCGCGTCGCGCTCCACGATTTCTTCCTATATTATAATACACTATACTCTCCGAACGCTGTTGTCCTTTTTTTCCCCTCTCCATTGTTTACGTAGACGATGCCGCTGTGTATTCGGCCGCTTTCGAAACGGAGCAACGGAAAAATTATGAAATTTGCGTATTCCGAAATCGCGATTCCGTGCCCCACCGCAGTGTACGAAAGCGAGTACAGGCAAACGATCGCTGCTGATGTTGGCGCACCGCGACAACGTTGCATAACCGATCTCTCGAAGACGCGGGTTATGCCGCTGCCGCCGTCGCTTATGCTATACCTCCTTTGGCTTTGATCACCACTGCGAGGGATGCCTCTGTATACGACATTTTCTTGTCAGATTGCCCTCGCGGTTCTATGCGTGTGTGTGTGTTGCCGCCGCCTTTTGTTTATTTCCGACGTTTGTCGGGACGATTTTACGCGCGACTCGTGCAAGCGAGCAATGTTTTTTTTTACCGCGTTCTGCATAAAAAAGAAAAAAAATAATGAGACGAGTTTCCGAGGCTGAGTTGCGTGCGCTGCGATGTTGTCGAGTCGTTACATACAGGAGTACATGAGTCGTGGTTCGATATTAGTTAACTAAACTCGTTACGAAATTTGATTACGTTACTGTTGCGCGTTTTATCAAAGGAATGCTCTATTAATTTTTGCAAAAACTTGCAGATGCTGGATCAAAACGTATTGGCTGACTTGGAGGAGCTGACCCTGTGCAGCTACTGCAAACAAAAGTACAACGATACGGAGCAGTGCCCCAAATTTCTTAGCTGCAAGCACTACTTTTGTTTGCGCTGCATAGAGAACAACCTGCTGAAGGGCAGAGAGCTGTTTTGCGCCCACTGCTGGAAGCGAACGGAGCTCGGGGACCAGGGGCCTGACGCCTTGCCGACTTACACGTCGCTTCTGACGCTGGCCAACAATTTTTCTCATCTCAAACTCACTCAAAACAATGTCGCCGTCAAGACCATCGAGAAGGAGAGAAAGGTACAGAACCCGATTGTCGATCGTCGAGAGCAAGATCATGAAACGATGACGAGCTACCGATGCAAAAGTGATTGTATGAATTCCAGGGAGAACTAAGCGTGTGATTATATTATATATTTCAGAAATTGTTTGCGACAAGTCGTAAGTAAGTTTAGAGCGCGCCGATAAAGTTCTGGTATTTATGAAACTAAAGTTTCCGAGATGGCCTTGAATCTTGCCGAGATATTAATATTCTTGTTTTTATAAGAAAAGTCGGCGACGAGCCGAGCATAACATTCTTAGCGTATTGAGTTGTTGTAATATTCAACAGTGTGCAACAGGACGCCGCGCGGGGCATTTCAAGAAAAGTAATTGAATAATTTGTATTCACGCTCACTTTCTTATCCCATCGCTATTTGAATTTCAATATATTCAAATCATTGAAATAACAAAAAGAATCATGTGAGATGCGATACCGAGCAGCTCGGTATAATGCAAACGCTAGACAAACGAATTTAATTACACAATGTTTCGGAACAATTTGAATAACTGTAGAAAGTTCTCTTATTTTCCTCAGAAACAGGATCTGCGGCTGTTCAATCACTAATTTTTCAATACTTTCTCTAAATAAAAAAGGTACTTCGCCGAGCAGATAAAATTGTAAAACAATCGTTACAAGTGAACGTGTCTCCCTTCCTGTAGTCGGAAGTCATCTCACTCAGTCAAACGTCTTTTTCCACATGAGTGCGCGAATCTGTCTAATTTTCTACATGAAATGCTCGTGTCGTCGCGAAAAATGGGGAGCGCGCGAATGCTACAAGTGCGAAGCCGTACGCCTACTATCCGGCGCGTTAGAGCTTTTGCTCGGCAACGAGATTATGATGTAAGGTCGACGCAGGACTTTTGCCTCGGTTTGCACGGCAGAATTTCGCACCTCGTCTGTGATTACGAGATCTAGAATCGATGATTAATCAATATATAGAATAATATCTTAACGTGCGTTTGTGTGTTTTTTGTTCACAGAGCGAAAATTGCCATACCCACGGAATGCCGCTTGCCCTCTGGTGCGGGACTTGTTGCACGGCACTCTGTCGAGCCTGCGCGACGCCCCAAGAGCATCCCGGCCACCAGATTAAATCACAGATTGATGCCAAAGAACAACTTGCGTCGGATGTAAGTATCTCTGTTTCTCTGTTTCGAAATTTGATATTGAAAATTGGATGAAATTAATGAAAGAATTGTGCACTCGTCAACAGGTTCAACTGGAATTGGCAGCAATGGGCAAGCTCTCGGCGGAGATTCAGCGGCTGGCGATGCAGCAACGCGACTTCCTTATCAAGGTCCTCGAGGCCTGCGTTACCCTGAAGACCCACGTGGAGACGGACCTCCAGAACGGCTGGAGCCACTTCCCCGAAATAACGGACTCACGCGAAACCATCGGCAAGGCTAAAACCTCCTTGCAGCTGTTCGATGGACCTGCCGAAATCTATAACCTGCACAACGAGCTCTTAATCGAGAAGCAGAGGCTACAAAGCAAGTATCAGGAGATGATGCTCCAGTGCCAGCTCGACGACCTCATCGGAAACTCCGGGGTCGTCTTCGACTTTGCTCTGCTCAAGCAGGCGGTGGCCGGTATACATTCGGGCGAGCCACTCGTCGCGCAGCCCGGTAACGGAGGGCGCCTGCCGAATCATATAGCCGCCTCTCAGAATCCGATTCTCTTTCTCGCCAATTATTGCATGTCCCAGCTCTACTCGAGGCACGTCGTCAGCAAGCAACAACATCTCCAGAACGGTTCGATCGAATACCATATACCGGCCCAAGTTGCCGCGGTCCACGTGGCCCCGCCAGCTATACCGCCCCCGCCTCCACAGCAGCAGCCTCCTCAGCCACCGCAGCCCATAACTCAACAACAACAACAGCAACAGCAGCAGCAGCAGCAACAACAGCAGCAACAGCAGCAGCAGCAGCAACAACAACAGCAGCAGCTGCTGATACCGCCCGGCTCGCCTTCCGTAAAGCCTGCAGTGGCGCAGCCGCCCAACGCCATACTCCAACAGACCGCCACAAGTTTCATGAGTCCGGCTGAAGCTGCTGCAGCAGCAGCTGCCGCAGCCGCGGCTAATGCCAATAGCGCTAGCCTCGTGCCAGTGCACTCGCCCCAGCAGCCGCCGTCCAACCTGAGGGGCCCGTCCAATCCTTATCCCATGTACTACTTCAACATCGAGGTTAACAACGCGCCGCACGGTCGGATAGTAATCGAAGTCAGACCGGATGCAGCGCCCAAGATGGCTAAGAACTTTAGCGTTCTCGCCACTGGCGAAATCGGCGTAGGCTACAAGGGCTGCACAATCTTCCAATGCTGGGAAGGCGAGAGCGTGATCACCGGGGATTTCGAGCTAAACAACGGCCGCGGCGGCAGGAGCATCTTCGAGGACGGATACTTCATGCCCGACGATACCAAGTTCCCGGCGGTGAGAGGCGCGGTGGGCATGAGGAGGACCCAAAAGAGGCACGACAATCTCGGCATGGTCGGTTCGCAGTTTCGCATAATACTGCAGGAGATGAGAGGATTCACTGGCATCTTCGGCCACGTCGTCGAGGGTCTCGATCTCGTCGAGAAGATATCGACCTATGGCGACCAAACTGGCAAGCCAACCAAGACCATCCTCATCACCAAGTGCGGCAAGCTGTAACGAAGGCTCGACGTCGACGAAGCCTTCGCCTTTTAGATTATCTTTTTTTCTTTCTACTCTACCAATCTAAATTTTTTTTGTTCTTTTTCGGAAATTTATATGAACGACGATGATGCGATAGATAAAACGTTTCTGTACGGGGCGAATTTCATTAGGCAGACACGCGGGCGTTCGTGTGGCTATACTTCAGTCGCAGAGGCGTTGAAAATAATGTTTATTTTCTTTCAAGGATTAAAATAAATACGAAGATACTCGTTCGACCATCGATTTTTGACGTCGAACNCAACGCGCCGCACGGTCGGATAGTAATCGAAGTCAGACCGGATGCAGCGCCCAAGATGGCTAAGAACTTTAGCGTTCTCGCCACTGGCGAAATCGGCGTAGGCTACAAGGGCTGCACAATCTTCCAATGCTGGGAAGGCGAGAGCGTGATCACCGGGGATTTCGAGCTAAACAACGGCCGCGGCGGCAGGAGCATCTTCGAGGACGGATACTTCATGCCCGACGATACCAAGTTCCCGGCGGTGAGAGGCGCGGTGGGCATGAGGAGGACCCAAAAGAGGCACGACAATCTCGGCATGGTCGGTTCGCAGTTTCGCATAATACTGCAGGAGATGAGAGGATTCACTGGCATCTTCGGCCACGTCGTCGAGGGTCTCGATCTCGTCGAGAAGATATCGACCTATGGCGACCAAACTGGCAAGCCAACCAAGACCATCCTCATCACCAAGTGCGGCAAGCTGTAACGAAGGCTCGACGTCGACGAAGCCTTCGCCTTTTAGATTATCTTTTTTTCTTTCTACTCTACCAATCTAAATTTTTTTTGTTCTTTTTCGGAAATTTATATGAACGACGATGATGCGATAGATAAAACGTTTCTGTACGGGGCGAATTTCATTAGGCAGACACGCGGGCGTTCGTGTGGCTATACTTCAGTCGCAGAGGCGTTGAAAATAATGTTTATTTTCTTTCAAGGATTAAAATAAATACGAAGATACTCGTTCGACCATCGATTTTTGACGTCGAACGGTATTTGCGCTTTATTTATTTTTCGCTTTGTATCCGAATTTGCTTGCGCCAGCCGCTCGCCTGAAGTATCGCCTACGAATTCCGTGTCACGTGTTTATATGAGTACGACGATGATTTTCGATGACGATTGATTTATTGCAGGAGAAGCGACATTTTTCCGAAGATTTTCGTATAATCTCGCACACGCGCGCGCCGAATTTTATCGAATTATGATGTCGAAAAGAGAGAAAACGTAGGAAACCGGGGAAGAGTCCATTTTTTGCGCAAGTGGAAGAAAAACGATGTCCGCGAGTGTTTAAACGTTTAGAGTCTCTAAAGAGGTTGAAATCTATTTTTAAAGCGTGAACGAGTTTAACGAAAAACATAAATAAAGGTAAAAAGATATCGGGAAGATCGGCGATTATTGAAACAAAAGACGTAATTATTGAAATGACGATAGTAGATGACAAATATCGATATTTTCCTAACGAAAGCGAGTCGAGTTCTATTGTAACGGTTAATAAGATAAAATACGATACATATACACACAAACGTACGCGCATATATACGCATATATATATATACATTTAGAGCGTGAAAGAGACTAAGTAAAAAAAAATAAATAAATAAAAAGTAACAAACTCTTGTCTAAACGCGAACGACGCGAAAATTTTTTGGACCGACGCATATACACGTACCTCAAATCGATGCGACTCCTAGTTAGAAAAAATGCGGTAAATTGTTTTAGCTGATGACGACGAGAGAAAGAGAGAAAAAGCTACGCGTTAAGCTCCGAGGTTTATTTTCGCTATCATATGTGTATATTAGTACTATACACTGATACACGTAATAGTTGAAATTTAACTTAATAAAGTTAATGATGCAGAAAAAAAAGAAAAAAAATATTAATGATCGTGCGTTACACGATTAAATACATGGCGCAGACACGAGTACCTTTCGTTATTTTATCAACGCATTTTGTTAATTTCACGCACGTATCGCTATTATGTATTTAATAGTGTCCGATAACAGATAAAACGAATGGATAAATGCGCATGTTATTATTTTTCTAACGATTTAATATAATAAAACGACTACAAAAATAAATGCAACAATGTTATGTTTACCAATGCTTCTCGATTAAAAAATATTCCATGTATAACTATCTGGAGTAACTATCGATATATACTCTTAGTAAAAAACTTATAATTACAGAAATTCTCCAAGTAGTTACACTTGAATGCCATGGTGTTCGTGCTAATATGAAAGGTCTATTGAAAAGTAGTGGAAGATACTCGAGCCTGATTATACGGTACTTGTAATGATAAATATATAAAAACGCTACCCGTAGAAGTTAATCGTTAGCCACGACACGTGCAAGTGTGGGGAATAATATGAATTATTAAGATGAATATTGTAAACGAAGTATAAGAAAATATATACACTGGGGCGATCGAGCACACACACACATATATACAAATATATATACATACGATATATATTATATATATTTTTAGACAGGACTTGTAATGTTTTTTGGCCGAAGAATGCAATCGCGCGCGTGGCTCGGCGTTGAGAGTCCGAGGAAAGCAGGAGATATTAAGAAAACAAAAATTGCTAAACAAACAAACAAATAGATAAGGAAAGCTCGTGTATCCTTCCAGAGGCAAGACGCGGATTGAGAGACCGCCACACAGGGAGCAGCGCGTATATATAAATATAATTATATTAATGTGATGACTACGCAGCGAAATAGTGCGTAAACTTTAGTTAGCGAAAAAGCGACAAAGCGAACGAGACGCGAACGTGCTGTAGATGAAGGAACCCGAATGAAAAGGGTTTGTCTGAGAAGAAAGATACGATAGAACGTCAGTCCCTATACCGATCAGCTCTCGATCTAGTTTTGCTCTCCATTAAACTAGCGAGCCTCTAATGTTATATTCGCGTATTTAAAGGTGACAATTACAAGTGGAAGTAAACGTAACCGGAAGTTAAACACGAAGTTAGTAGATCTCACAAGTACACACAATCTCACACATACACAAATACCCCGCGTATATATGTTGATTACTAGTAGGGCTGAGATAGAGAGAGGACGAGGAGAAGCTGCAACTGATTCAAGCGAAAAGTAATTGAACCGAGCAAAGTAAGGCCTATAAACAAAACGGAAAACACAAGCGAAAACGAGTTGCCGAGAGAATGAAAGATTGCAAGAAAGTTTACGAAATGCCGCGCGTTTTCGAGAGAACGAGTCACTTACACGCAGCAAGCCGATTGACGAGAGAAAAACAAATTTACGAAGAAAATAGGTATATCGTCGTGTGTCCTTAATAGAGTGCATGTTTTAAGCAAGTGTGTTTACGAGTTTAAACAAACAAAAATATAGCATAGGTGCGAGCGATGCGATAAGGTATACGTATAATAAAAGATTGAGCGCGCAAAACGAGAATCCCTCGTCGAAAGACAGAGAGCAAAAGAGCCGAAGATGAAAACATATTGTCACGACGACAATGATGCGTTTCCGAGCGAGCGAGTAACATTTTTCCGTTTCGAAAAAGGTTTTTTAGATGAGTGTTTTTGTCGGTTGATACAAACATGAAATGAAAGATTTAACGATTAATACAGACAAAACTATACAGGCGCACGTGTACGAAAAAGTCTGTGTATTTAACGGAATCATTCCTCGATGCTGTATATCGAAAATACTACGATTATGTAATATGTTATGTGCTACTCATATGTAAATCCTCGTAAATCCCATCGTTATTGTACTATATACCACGAAATACGATTAAAAAAATGACAAAAAAGAAAATATTGTACAAGTATACAAAAAACGTTCGAAAGAGTAAAGGGAGCGATGAAGCGTTACACAATAATTTGAAAAAAAAAATGCCACACACATAATAATACACGAGTATGCCGCGTTTTAGGGTGAAAAAAAAGAAAAAGAGAGAGAGAAAGCGAGACAGATACTACTGCTACACTACCTAACTACTACTGTGTATACCGTATCCACAGAACGCGTTTAAACGATTGTAACTATTTAAGCGAATGACAACGAGCCACCTTAAACAATGTTCTGGGAGATGAGCAATCATTATATAGATAATTATACAAAGTGCGTTAGCGTTGAATGAGTAATAAAAAAAAACATTGTTCGGTGATCGTGAAAGAGGCGAAGAAGTTTTATATATACCGTATGAACAAAAGAGAAGAATTGCTTTCTTTTTGCGCGCTTTTTCGAATAAAAAGCTCTCCATCGTTGATATCCGATAGAGAACGTTACTCGTCTTTTTTCCTCGACATTCCGTAAGATAGTCTTCCAATAAAATTTAAGTTTACAAACTGACAAAACAGATTTAAAGCTATCTTGTCCAGCAACAATACAGTAACGCAAAAACGTCTCTTTCACGGTCACTTTTAGTAGAAAAGACAGCATACAAGTATTTGCACATTTTTAAAGCGAAAATTTTGTCTCTTTCTCTCTCAAGACGAGCTTCTAAGGTGGCTCCGTTTACCATAAAAAAAACGTATCGATACAAGCATATTCTCGTCGAGATTAGTCGTAGAAAAAAAAACACAGATCGTCGCGAGAGAATGCCTTCTAAAGAAGAGAACCTCATTCGATGTTGAACTTAAAAGTTTTAACGCTGTTAATTGTGTATCTGACTAAATAATTGTGTATCGCGCGGCGCAATGGCGATTACGATGAAAAAGCGAGAGCGAATTGTAACAAATAATGATTTGAACAACTGGGCGAGAGCCGAGAGTAAACAAACAAAAGATCGTGCCGAAGAAAATAAATGTTTGGAAGCGACGAATGTAACGCCCGTTTAGACGATAAAAACGTAATTGTGCAAGAGCGCGCGAACGAAGAGTATAAGAAAAAAAACCGTATAAAAAAAAATACAAACACAAGCGTTGCTCGAACGATAAGTTTCTCTTCTTGATTTCGGTTTTCATATGTATATTGTAAGCCGTGAAAAACGCGCGTTTGACGACGAAATATTGTAACTACGTATGAAGTTGTATTTAAAAATGACGATTATTAAAAAAAAAAAAAAAGTAACCACGAGTCTCTTTATCACAGAAAAAAGTTAACAAATTAAAAAACGACACTAAGACAAAGGAGAAACCATGAGTATAAGCCACCTTTATATATATTTTTATGAAGTTGACGAGGCAACAACGCATAGCTTGTAATAAATGACGCGATTTCGAAACCGTTTTTTCCCTCTTCCCGAAAAACAACAAAATTCACCGATTTCTGTTCTCGTATAATCGCGAAATACTTGCGATGAACTCAAACTGTATACTATACACGAACGAAGCGACGAACTTTGCGAAGAGCTTTACTTTACATTTTGGGTTCTCCTTTCCTAGAAACGAAAATCTGAAGAATACAGTGTTGCTTGGTTTTTACTCTCCGACGAAACACGAGAGTATACGAAGGCCGTTAATAATTATTTCGTTCTTTTTGTTCCTGACCCATCGATTTTGGGTCTATTCCTCCATGGGCTAACGCGTGAACGCCGGTGGAGCGCATATTCGGTACGAATTAGTTATTTAATTGCGATTGAAGTTTACGCTCGTTACCCAAGTTAATGTACTTTTAGATCGTCAATTTTCAGTTATGAATTCATTTCTTCGTGCAAACAAAACTGTCTTATTCTTTCAAAAACCTATCCTTATTCCACTTACAAATTTCAACGCATTGCATTGAACGTATAGTGTGTAAAAGAGTAATATCACCTGGGGCATTATATTCTTGAAAATATAAATTTTATGCACTTGTTCTATAAATATGTTTTCTATTGATTTTGATTAAAATAATAATAAACTTTTAAAGTCACACGCGTATATTGGAAATTTGTTTAAGTTTCTTCTCTGCATGATCAAAAAAACTAGATACTGGAAAGATTGTCTTTGTTTACGTTTGCTTATGTAATCATGCAATATAAAAAACGAACGAGTGCATAAAATATTATATTCAACTAAAAAAATGTCTTACCTTGTAATAGACATCTGGTACATATTGTTTATCCGTTGATTCAATCACATAACCCAGTTCGGGCGCATCTTTTGTAGGTACTAAACATCCATCTCGTACTAGTGCCATGCATTGGTAAGTTACTTGGTATCCTTCCATATGCACTTGATTTTTGTCATCCCCTTAAAAAAAAAAAAAAAAAATATTCAATCGTATTGTACAGGATAACTTGGTTTAATTAAAAAAAAATCTATGTATATAAATATTGGCTTACCAGTAACACAGACTGTTACAGCTTTAGAGCCAAAATGACCATTTGGCGAAAAACGACAAGGATTAGGAAGCTTATTCTGTATATGACCAGCCATTATACATTCTTGTGCGGATAAAAAGTGACTTTCAATATTTCTTACGTGCTTCACCTATTAAAAAAATAATAAAAATTAATATAATTTTTCACGGAAATTTCGAAAGCAAGATGCAATGTTAAAATACTTACTGTGCCCTTTTTCATATCATCAGCAATCAAGTCTGTAAAAATCCATCCAACTTTTTTCAAATTCAAGGATTGGGCTAATTCATCAACAAGAGCTTCTTTTTCATCTGGTAATAGAACTATAGAGTCTTTCGTACTTTCCTAAACGTAAATCATTTTTTTTTAGATAAAACATAATTCTATTGATAATTTATTCCAATAACTTTTGCTAAACAAATATACCTGTGGTGGTTCATAAATTGCAGCTACCACAGTTCGGATGCCTAATGGAACATCTGAATGCTGTTCGTATCTACCATACAAATAGCCGATACGCTGATGGCCAGTGATACGCCAATAATTTAGAAATCGTTCTACCAGATGAGCATTTTCAAACATTACATTATCAACATGTCTGTAGGGTTGTCGATTAAGGGTTATGGCGTTAGGCTGACATTTACTGCAAAATCCCTTAGGCCATGGTGGATGATCTTTACAGCCAGTTTTAATGCGGCAACTAATATCTTCTAATTGTAGAAATTTACCTCTAAAAAGAGAAAAATATTCACAATTTGAACACTACTCAAAAATTGATGTTTTGTGAATTACATATGTGCGGCTTATACCTATCTACACCAGCTGTGAGTTTCCTTAAATAAGAGTGAAAAGACATGTGTTTTATATTCTGCTCTTTCAGGTATCCCTCATCAAATGGTTCAAGAGGGGAACAATTCACGCAGCACCCATTTGCCCCATGGCGACAGCTATAATTTCAATTAGTTTTCATTAAGAGTACAAAAGCAACTATTGCATATAGAGATTTAGTTCAGAATACTTACTACTTATCAAGGCGTTTTCTTTGTATTTTTCCATCCAATTTCCACAACTGCTGATCAACTTCATCTTCAACCACATTGGACAGTGGTCGTAAAAAGTTATTAGTTGTTTGTTGTTTACTGGTGCTTGGCGTAACCTCCATTGGTTCTGCAAGTAATAGAACTTATTTTAATAAGGATCTAGAATTCATAAAAATAGCATCTTTTTATCTAAGCTAAATATGATTCTACGTAAGATGTCAATTGACACATCTTGTAAGATGAGTTGGCAAAATTTTGTAGATTTTGAATTTATTGAAATTACATTATTGTTTTTCGTTTTTTGTATGTATAAATGTTCAAGTTTCAATTGCTTATGATTAAATGATCTTAAAATATTCAAAATATCAATATCTTTTAATCTGAGAAAGATTTTTTTTTAGGTTACAGCTTTTGTTATTATTGTATCATACCTGACGTTACGTCATTGGAGGCACTGCTGGTTGATGGGGTATCCCAAAGTACAGCACCATTAATTGGTGCCAGGTATAACATGTCTCCATGTTTCAGTCCCACTCCTTGAACTGTTTTGCTTTTTGTAGATACAATTTCTTCCTTTTGGTTACGTTGTTTGAAAAGGCCAAAGCCAAAAGTATTTAATTCAAACACATCGTAAATCTAAAAAAATGGAAAAAGATTGTAATGAATATAATAATGCAAATTACTAAAATTAAAATTGATTAAAAAATTCTTTTAACATCAACATGAAGTAATGAATCTTCATTCCACAGCTAACCTCTATGAGTAAAACAAAGCATTATTTCTATTATTGCAATGAAATTTTTAACTCAAGATAAAAAGCTATGATTTATCTACTAATCTTTTTTGTAGAGGTGTAATTAGAAAAACTCAATTCAGTTTTCTAAAGAAATATTCTATTTGTTTTCAAACCTTTAAATTTTGTGCTACGATCATGAAAATTCTACAAGAATTCTTTTTTAAAATATATCTTTGTCAATTTCTTTACCAAAAATTATGCTTCTTCGATTAACCAGTTGATTAATGAGATAATGAAAAAAAAATAGACAGCAAAACCCACAAAATTGAAGTAAGCGTACCTTTTCAAAAAGTTGAGTGACTGTGTCAGAAGGCTGCACCTCGACCCGCTTGGTGCCTTCTGCAGATTGTACACGCAGCAACTGTAAAAAATGTTCACAATTATTTTTCATCCTCAACAGAAAAATTATTCAGGCAGATTAAACAATCAACAGGAGCAGAATAAATGTTTCTATGGTCCCCCCAATCTTTCAAAACAAATCACGTCAAAATCCTCGAGGTTAGAATCATAGCTCCAAAATTTCGAGTAAAAACCACGTTACCATTGTTCGTAAAAAAATCGCAGAGAAACCCCCTGGAAAGCAAAGAAATCCTTCTAAAACTCAAGGAATCAGATCCCGCTCAAAGTGTCAGCATCTCGACAGCTCATCACAAAACGGAGCACATAGTAACTTTCGGTGCGAGCTGTTTCCACAAGCAGCCATGCGAGTCTCCGCGGCGTCGATTAATCCTCGATTACTCCTCAAAGCCCTCGAACTCTAAATCCGCAGGGTTGATCCAACGAATTGAAAGATGATCCTGGAATTCGGGTGTTTACTTACGATTTGCTTGGACCTTGACATTTCGCCGGTGTTCGTCGCACAGCATCAGCTGTTTTGGCTTGCCGTCTTGCTCTTCGAACGCGCTGCCCGCCGAAAGTCCCTAGCCTGCAGCCCCGTGTGTCGTAGGTATATAGGTGCTTATAGGTGTTTGTAATATAGTGTACGCTGTGGCCACTGCCGCTGCAGTGCACGGCTGCTGTCTTCTGTCTGTGTCTTTCTTCACTCGTCCTGATGGGTGTATCTATATGCGTAGCTATAATGCTGCGGGAGTACGACTGCTTTATTTTCTGACCCTTCTACGCTGGCCGTGGCGAGTTGGCAGGCTTATTTCACGCTCGCCGACTCGATTCTCTCCGCGAATTTGGCACTGTATGGTGGAAAATTTTTTATTTAACGTCGGTCAGTCGATTCATTCGTCTCGAGCAACTTCTTTCTTTATACTCTACAAGCTCGATTCTGAGCGTAATCGCGTTTTCTACAATTCACAATGATTTTATTTTATTTCCAGATGAAAAATGACGTAATTTAATTTTTTTTTTTTACAAAAATTATTAACAAAATATTATTAGAATTGAAATTTATAGCGATCGCTTTGTATTTTAACGAAACTCGAATCGCGACTGCAGCCGCGCAACACGACACGCGCGACTTTCTCTCTTCAACAGTACAATACAATAGAATGACCAGTTAGCGATAATAGACAAATGCAAGCGCTGCAGGTATAGGAATAAGTATAACCAGCGTATAAAGGGCACAGAACGAATATAGTCCCTCGGCCGCACTGTGCCAAAGTGTCTCCTCTCCCTCTCTCGCACCCACGCAGCAGTAGACACTGTTTGCTTCTCTCTCTCTCTCTCTCTCTCTCTCTCCCTCCTACCAATTGCAGGAGTCAAAGACACCTCTGCTCTCAGGATATATGCATGTAAATGTGCGATATAGAGGCATATACATCTTTGGCGGCGCGAGAGAGAAAGAAAGCCGTGTATACGTAACGAGAGAAGGCGAGAAAGCTAGCTGCACTATGTATTACTGTAATAGAGCAAAAGCGAACACTGCACTCGATGTTCTTGATGCGAGGAGATGACCGGACCTAACCTGTCGCGCCGCGAAAACTGTCGAGTCAAGCCGCGACGGGAAACACTAGCCAGTAGGTACCTATAGCCTGTAGGTATATATATACGTATGTATCAGTCATACGGTGCAACGGCGACTATGAACCGACTGGTTGGTTCTGTTACTATTTGCGCCGCGGGAGGGAGAGAGAGGTGTATATAGAGGTATAGAAGAAAGAGAGACAGAGTCAACACGTCAGTCCTATCCTAACCTAAGGATGCTGATGATGCACTGATTCTTCTGCTATACGCGCCGTGTGTATTGTCCTAACCTAAAAGATACGCATTGTTGTGACAGTCATCTTTCTGTGGAGCAATTTTTGAAAGTCCGAAGGACCAAAAAAAAAAAGAAGAAAATGGCAAGTATTAAGAGAAATTATTCTTTGTTGTTTCCTTTTTGCTTGGGCTATGGGTTTCTCGTTTCGATTCTCGGCTATTGCGTCATTTTCGTCAAACATCATCGTTCGACGAGTTTCTTTTTCGAAAAATCGTCGATATGTTCTGCTTCGATCCTGCGAGTACAGCGCGTGTGCGTATTATGTGTTTGGATCCGTCGAGCAGACGAAATTTCCGACTTACCCCCACAGCGAGAGGCTTCTAAAAAAAGCTTTGCTCCGATATAAGTATAAGTGCATATCTATAACCCATACACTCGTGTCTCTCCCGCCGTGATTCCGTGAACTTATTTACGTGGGCGCATTTAGAGAGTACAGCTTCCTCTTCCTAGAGATCTCTCTTTCTCGCTCTATCGTTATTAGTATACATATAGCGCTGCATGACGTGACTGTCACTGCGATTCTGCCAGGTAATGCTTACTTGTGCTTACTGGCGCCTGAGCTTTGACGACCGGTTAATCTTGCAAGCTCGTCGGGTTGCGAGCTTCGAAGGGGCTGGTGTTGCGATTTTTCCCGATCTTTTGCTAATATGATTTTATCGTTTTGTGTGTTTCGTCAGTGATACAAGTAGCATAAAGAGATGTATATGTATGTACCACGTGCTGAGCAATGCGTCATCGTTACTTTACCTGCAGTGCGACTTAATTTTTTCGCATAATTATAATAAATATTTTGCAATCCATCAAATAATTTGATATTGAAACAACGTACTTTTTTCCATCCGAAAAGCAGCTCACCCATACCAGGATCAAGTTTACCAGACCACGCAGTTCTCTCCAAAATCAACAATTCTCTTCAGCCGAAAAGCCGCAGTGCCAGTGCAAACAACGAAAGAGAGCCCGAGCTTTGCGAACCCCCGTTGCGACGACGCACACCTATACACACGTGCAAAAGTTCACGAGAGCGAATTACTTAGCCCTCTCCTCTCTCGCAAGCTCCCTCCACCGCATTCAAGCTCTTTCTCTCTCTCTCTCTCTATCTCTCTTTCTCTCGTCGGCCGACTGCGCGCGCGATCATCAGTTGCAGTCAGCGCTGACCACCGCTCGCTAGTCGTGCATCTTTTTTCTCTCGCAGCTTATATATATATACGCACCTGTATACGCAAGTGTCTTGTGTTGTTGTTCTTTTTTTTTTTCTCTGCGTCAACGGCGTCGCCGGCTCTTTTGCTTGATTTTAATTGACACAGGTATGTCGGATTTTTTTCACCCTTTTCTATGATTAGGTCCTCTTGAACGTTGTTTTCCTTTACGTAATGGTACATATGGTGCTTGATTTATAGCGCGTTCTGTCGCAGGTCGAGATTCATTCATATTTTTGCTTTTCGAAGAAGAATGCGCAGCTTACGTAAATAGCTGTATTGTATAAGTGCGAGGGAGAAGAGTCTGTAGTCTGGGCTTTTTTTAGATTGCATACTTGCCTTTTCGCTTGTTTTTGCGAATTCCTATTTTTAAGAGGCTGAAAGCTCCTCGCTGTTGTTATACGATGAGTTTGATGATTTTGAGCTTAGGGTAGGCATTGACGCACACGAGCTTCTTCTAATTGGTAAACACGAATGGTTAACTACCATTTTTATTTATTTTGTAGAAAAATGAAGGAAGAAGCTTGTTAGCCATTCGCTATACCGATTTCTTAACAGCGATTCGCAATAAGCTTATCGGAAGTAGATGAACAATCACACTTCATCCCGCGTACAACAACACACAAGTGCCAAATCGACCCAATTCCACCAGCAGAGCTTTTCAAAGCTCTTTCTCTCTCTAATTTCCGCGTCGTGTAGAATATCTCCCCCTCACGCATAATAATGCTCGCGACGCGACGGCGGCGACGCTCCTTGAGAGTAGGAAAACTAGAAGAGCCGAGACAGTGAAATCGGGCGTCGCGACGTCTCCAGTTCGTGTAAACGCGCGCCGCTATACTCTCCCCAAAAGTTCGCCTCGGGGGTGTTTGGGTCGAATCGTTTGGAATTCGCAGATTTTCGAACTAGTTCATTGTGGGCTCGTTGTTTGAACTAGGTCGATGCGGATTAGCTCTAATGTACG
This sequence comes from Pteromalus puparum, assembly GCA_012977825.3. Taxonomy (NCBI): domain Eukaryota; kingdom Metazoa; phylum Arthropoda; class Insecta; order Hymenoptera; family Pteromalidae; genus Pteromalus; species Pteromalus puparum. Next base: position 1,587,490 of record CM053169.1, read on the forward strand.
TGAAAATAAATTTGACATCGGTTCGCGTCTGAGAACTTGACGATATTTGAAAAATTTCACGCGACACACTTTTCCATAGCGGTTTCCACCAACAATCGTGGCTTCTTTGTGTCCACCTGGCTGCCACGAGGCTGGTCGGGATTAATTTTGGTTCGCTGATTAATCCAAGAGACACTGCGAGCTCGCGACGACGTCCGATTTATTGAAACTACTAGAGTCCAACTCGTGAGAGTGATCTATTTTTTGGTGTGTGTTGTGGTGTGAGACTGGAGTGCGCTGACCGCTGGAGGAGTTGGAATTTCGGATTGTGAAATGGTGAGGATCTTTATATGTGAAGGAACGTGGACTATTTGACATTGTCGAGAGTGTGGTTAATGCGTTTTTGAAACGTTTCATTTGATTAGCATTGATTACCGAACGTTTGCTATTGACTGTCTCAATTGAATAACAAGTGCTACAACAGATATCACAAGTCACATGACACGGTTTATTTAAAACATTCAACTCATTGTTGTATTATATAGTCGCGTACAAAATTACCCTCAGTTTCGTATGTTCTATCCTCGTATACCTGTTTGATCTACTATAATTGTATATACTTCGATCAGCTGAGCCTTATTATGCATCTTGACTGAGTATAAACTTTTGTTTTTCAGGCTGAAAACATGGACGACGCCGACGAGATGGGGACCACCGTCGAGGTGTTCGTCTACGATCTCACAAAGGGCATGGCTGCTATGATGTCTCAGATGCTCATAGGTAAATAATTTGCTCACAACAGTCTAGCTCCAAAGTCACTTCGAGCTTTCACTGCATACCTAATACATAGCCGATGTTTTTTCGTGTCACCTCGTCATCGTGCCGGCACGCGGACGTCGTGAAAATCGCGTAAAATGAAGAAACGTCAGAGGGCCTTCGATCCTCCGCGTGCGAGGATATATACGTTTCGTAGATTTCAGTTAGAGAGCCGTGCCAACAGCCCGAGAGCTTGCGTACTTTAATTTTAGAGCGTGGGCTTTGTCGCCCGTACGTGATATTTAATTATAAAACGACGCCAACGTGTCTATATAGGCATGTGTAATAAAATTCGGATAGTAAGGGGATGACAATCACTAACAAGATTTATTTTTCTTTTATTTCATTTTCAAGCGTTCGATGCGCTTCGCAAAACATAAAGCTCGCTAACAGATCGTTAAACGAAAGAACACTTCGACTGTCTTGTCAATCAGTTCTCCTCTGATTTTTAAACACTTTCAATCAATTATTTCCCTTGCGCGACGATTTACGCGCTCGACATAATGCGGGTGAATCGCGGAAGCGAGAGGAAAGTCGCGTTAACGGCGCGACGACCGCTGCAGAAATAGTGTGCGCTGCACCGTTGCACCGAAATAAGTAAGAGAGAGAGAGAGAGAGAGAGAGAGCTTGATGCAGTAGCCCTCCAAGGTAATAACGTTCGCGGTTATTTTCAAACTTAGCTTCCTTTGTGAGCGCTGTTATTTCCGCGTGCGTCGTACCGTCGTTTAGCGAGCAGTTCTGTGATAATAATAATATTTGAAAAGTGCAAGAACCAAGTTGTATCCATAATATTTCAAGTTTCACAGAAATGTTGTGACGTAAACTCGCTACTGAATAGTCAAAAATTACCTCCTGAAAAATCGTCTGCATAAATTCTCCTTACCTCCCGAAAATAACGACGCGTCAAACAGACAAAATGTCAAACACGACGCGTTTGCAACAGCAGTAGCATGAGGATCGGTGACATAAGAGAGATCGCGGACTTCCTCCAGCCTGGTTATGCGTCGGAAAGCAAATTTGTAAGTCGTCGCGCGCGACTTGTTTATATCGGCTGGTATTGCTGAATTTACGAGAGGTTCATGAACTCTGCGAGTGGATTCCTGAGTGTTATTTGTGCTCTATAGTATGGAGTTCATTGGTTGGAGTGCTTTAAAAGCTTCTTACAGCTATGATGTCTGAGGGGGTGTAATTATGGTTTGTATAATTTTCGTTCGTTGATATCGTTATTTTGGTAGCTCGTGCTGATTCATACTAGTAGACTTGTGATGTTGGCATCCCATTCGTTCGCGTTAAAATTCACGACGGAGCTCGCGTGAAAAATCGCTCGACTTAAGTGCCGCTATAATTAGTTAATAGGTATAGTATACAAACGTCAGAGAAATTGCAACGCTTAGCCATCGGCAATTTAACGAAGCAGTACAATCATTTCTATCTCATTCGCGAGGAACTATTTTCGCGCGCTTACATTATCCAACGATCCATCCGCATCAGCTGTCATAACCCAGTTCACGATATAATCGCGATGAAAAATCGGCACCTGTCCACCTCCGCCGGTTACTATTTCCGCGAACTGGGTCGACGTTCGCGCTTAGCTCATTAATCCACCGCGACATTCTATTTTCACGACTAATCCATACAGCCGTGCGAAATTCGCTGCTGATGCAGATGCATAGAATATAATCTTCGAGCGGGTGAACGTTCGCGTTTCGATCGCCACTGACCGTGAATGAGTCGCCGGGTGATGAGATGTGCTTCACAAGATTTGTTGCCGGGAGAACAGAGAGGGGTATTCATCGCGGGTTGATGAAGCTCGTTTTAATTGGTCCGATGCGAAAGCGTTTAGCGGTGAAAAATTGCGCTTCTTGTATAAATGAGAGAGTAACGCTCTCGAAAATAAGCAGGAAAGATTTAGAATCATTTTTTCCGCTTGACAATTTCAGGTCGACACCTGGACGGAATATGGCACACGGCGGTAGTCGCCTACGGCCGGGAATACTTCTTTGGGCCCCTTGGAATCCAGAGCGTTAGACCGGTAAGTCATATATAAGGTATCACATATCACTGTTTTTATCAGAGTGTCAGATTAATTATATTGAAATTCGCAACCAAGCGGTTGATTGGATAAAATCAAACTCTTGGAGGCGCTCCAAAAACTACTCGGCAGGAAATCCCGCGTAAAATTTGAATTCGCGAAAAATGACCCACATCCGCAAGGTCGAAAGCTCGGTTGGACTTTCTTTTTCAACTAACGCTGCATAATGCCGGCCGGCTTACAATCTCCCGGTTCTCCTCCTTTCATCATTACGACGTGTCCCCTGCAGGCCATACGATACTCTCTCTTTCCCTCGCACGTGTAGCATACCTAAATTTGGTGCGACCGGAGCCTAAAAATACCCTGGGCCCGGCACATTCCGCGTCTCCCGAGCGCTGCCGCCAGTGCGCGGCTATAGCCAAGCCGAAGTAGAGACACGTACCGGGTAAGTCCAGCTAACTACTCCTTCTCTCTCTTTCTATCCCTCTTTCCGTCTCTTTCTCGCTTCCGCCTCTTCCTCGCGTTTCCCGATTAAAGCTCCGCGTGACGTTTTTGTGGCTCCGTGGGATAGCCGAGCTTTCGACTCTGCGCCGACGCGTCGTACTACTGAGTTTGCCGCCAAAGCGGTTGGTGCTGCTACTGCTGTTCGAGTTGTTGTTTTGCCGACGCTCGGAAGAGAGACGGAGAGAGAAAGAGAGTTTTGTTGCTTCTGCGCTATAGAGTGTGAGGCTACGAGTGCGACGAGCTTTTTTAGGATTTTCTGTGAGTTTCCGGGCTGGTTCGCCGTTTGTGTGTGTGTGTGTGTGTGTGTGTGTACAGTGATTGCCGTTTGTGTGTGTGTGTACAGTGATTTAGGCGTTATATCCAAGGGACACTGATGTGGGGAGAGTTCGCGAGTTGCAAAATAAGTGAGACGATTTCGATCGATCGTTGACGTTACATAATTACACGTTTCACTTTTTTGTTTACCCTAAACAAAATTATTTACGAGACCGAAATAGAGCTTATTATATACGTATACACAAACGCAATAGCCGATTTCTGAAAAACAAATATCTCAAAACTGTCACCCCCCCGAATTTCCATTTCGTATTCTATAAAGCTCTAGGATGAGCCAGCGTCCAAAAATACGCGGTCCACCTCACGTTCACACGTATAGAAATCACGAAACTTTTTGCAACCAACATTTCCATCCCGATTTCTCACTTCGTATAAACTTGCAACCAACGATTGGATGTCGCAGCGAGAGTTATTTCGGCACCCGGAAATCGGTGGCTGATTTCCCTTTATTAATAGATTCCACCAACAAGTTGCGCTGCGTCGTTTTTTATAAGACGGACGGAAGATTTGAAGTAAAGACTTTGTTTTCAGGGTGGCACGGAACTACAGGAACCTCAGAAAGTCGAGAAAATCGGCCAGACCTACTTGCCCTACTCTGTCTTCTGGGAGTACATCAACGGACTTGGAACGAGCAAGTTTGCGTAAGTGATGATCTGGAGTTGGTTCTTTCCTTCTTTCTTTTTTGGCAGACGATCAAATGCTGTTTTGTTGTTTTTTTTTCTTCTGGTCTTTCGTATGTGTGTGTGTGTGCGCGCGCGCGGTATTTTTAGCGCTTGGAGAATCTCGATCTCTTGGCGCAGTTCTGTTCTGAGAAATACACTGGTTAGTCACTACAAAAGATCGTCTATTCTCGAATTGCAGACCCGGAACGTACAACTTGTTCAAACACAACTGCAACTGCTTCACCGACGAGGTGAGCAACTTCCTCGTGGGCACCGGTATACCCAAATACATCTTGGACCTACCCGAGGAGATCCTACAGACGTGAGTGATATACAATACGTATAGATAGCAGTAGCTTCTTCTTCAAACCGACGAAATGCGCTTTCTTTCAGACCCGTTGGACAAGCCCTCTTTCCATTAATAGAAAATCTGAGCAAGGGTGCCACCGCTGGCTTTACGGTCGGCCAGAGATTCGTCGAGGCGAGAATACACAGAGAGGACTCGCCCGAGTATCAGTCACTCAACAGCGAGATCGAACAGGCTAGGTGAATATCTGATCTCTTTTCTCATTCCTTTATATACGATAATAATATTGCAAGCTTATCCGATTAAATCTTGTCGCAGACTCAATTCCATTGCCTTAGAGGAGAAGAGAAACGTGATAAACGAGAAGCTCGCGAAAAAGGAGCGAAAGAAGAAAAAGAAGGACAAGAAAAAGAAGGATAAGAGCAGTAAGGAAAGCGGCAGCGACAGCAACAGCACAGGTCCGACCAACTGTACAGCAATGGCTGACGGTGAAAGTGAGTCTACTGCTCTATTATTGTAAACAGAAAATAAATTTGATTTTGCAATAACAAAAAATTTTGAATCCCAGGCACGGTAGCCGAGATGCCGAGCCACGCGAACGGTGACGCACAGGGCGCGGAGATGCTTCCCTCCGACCGCATCCTGGAGATGGAGGCCGAGGAGAAGCGCGAACAGGAGGAGCTGAAGCAACGCCGCGATCCACCCATTGTCTTCAGAGATCACGTTGACCCAGCCACCGAACTCGAACAGTTTAGGCTTCTCCTCCAGGGCAAGCTCGACGAGAACGAGATGCTCAGCGTCGACGAGCTGCATCAGTACGTGCTTGAGAACGAGGGCTCCTGGGCGCTTGGTGACAATTTCCTCAACTTTGTCGGTTCGTAGAACGCCCGATTACCTACGCTGAGAAATTTGTATCTTATTGCGAATGACGAGACACGTTTCATTGCAGGAAGAATCTTCCACGACAAAAACATCGATAGCAAAGCTAGGGTCTGCTTGCTAAACATTCTGTGCATCGCCGCGCTAAAGGATGACGTCATCCTGTTGCTGCACCAAGACAGACGGGAACACACGATCATGAATTTCGCCTACGACATCGATCGTCATCCTCTGGAGGAGCAACTGCCCCTCGCTCAATTCGTAAGCGGCGAAAACATATTTTGATCATTAGAATGCGAATTCAAATCCTATAGAAAAATCGGTAATGAACCTGGATTAACGCAGATCGCCAACCTGTTCGAGAACCTGAGCAGCTCCGAGTGGCTGATGTACATCTCGGAGTGGCAACACCAGAACCAGAGCATTAGCAACATCCGAGTGACGACGAAGGTCGCAGTGCACTCGCTGCTGTCGGAATCAGAGGAGCTTCAGACTCGCGGCACTGCTATCATCCACAATCTCGCCTGCAAGGAGGTAAAAACTGTGGTCTGTATCTCTCTTGTCTCTATCTCTTGCGCATAATACCTCCTACGCCTCTAACAAACGATCTTTCTTTTGCGAACAGCAGAACGTCTGCATAACAATTCTTGTGTTAGCATCATCTCGTTTTACAATTTCTTATAAATTATTCATTAGGCATACAGTTTAAGGCTTGAGCTCCATATGTAATCTCATCATTCATTTTTGGCTGTTAATCAAAATTCCATTAGAACGTATATCATCACTTTTCTCAAATAAGAATACAAATGCTCAGCGAACCGACGTTTTACGAGCAAGCGCTATTAAGATAAGAGATAACGTGTTAGCACCTAAAAAGAAATGCTGCCTCCAGTGACTGATACATATTTGCCGCTAACCAGAAGCTCTCTCCGCACTATCGTTAAAGCATATGTACACTCATACATAGCGCGCTTGAATGTAACTGCGCTCTGCTTATATTCATGACCATTGTTCGTTGTTGTTGATTCTTCTAAATTTGTCAAGATACATTGTAAAAACGGAGCTTTCTTGGCAAACAAGCATTCTTTCATTATTATTATTATTTTAAGAAAAGACATCTCAATATGCGGATAAACGAGCTAATCGCGATACCAAGAAAGCTCTGTCTTTGATTTCGTTGCCCATGACGATATTCAATTCGAATATGATGGATATTGACTGATTGGCCCGAACGTACACACGAGCGGATACTTCTTTAGGAGATTGCTTCGGTTTGTTTTGCAGAAAATGAACAAAAACAAAAGTCTTCGGCAGCTTTTACCAAAAGGCAGCATTTCCAAGGTACTATACCGCTCATATTTCATATCAGGCAGACGGCTTAAAAAAGGAATCATAAAATAAAATACTTCGCGATTATCAACGTCAAAATACGCCTCGCGTCTCGCCAGTCAAATTCCTGCAATCCGTGCAATCGTAAACAATCAAATTACCGAAAAAAAAAATAGCGCCATAACGCAATAAAAACCACTCAAAAGGCGTCAGAAAGGAAAATTTCAAGCGGATTAGCCGCTGATTAGCATTGATGGAGCAAACGGAAAATTTCACTTTAAAGTGACAATAAAAGATAATAACGCGAAGCGTATACAAGCAATACGGCTCACTGAATTTTTACGAATCGATTCGTAATTTTCCTTTCAACATGCAGATAAAGAACATAAGCCATCTTACCCTCAAAACCGCGACACACATTCTCACAGCAAATCCTAACAGAAAAAGCCTTGGCGCTAGAAGATCAAGACCGCGTCGCGCTTGCATCGAGCCAATTAAAAAAAAAAAATGCAGGGCGCCGCGCGAACTAATCCCGCGTAAGCTCAGATAAATACCCGGAGATTTATACGACGGCTTATTGTTGTGTACTCCAGGTGTTCGACGACGTGGCCGTGGAGCTGACGATGGCACTGCTTCAGTATTTCAACGGTACCCCCGCCGAGGAGCAACTCTACGCCTGCATGAAGTCGTTGGCCCGTTTCACGCAGATAAGCGGCCAGGAGGTACCACAGCTGATACAGATGATCGGACCTGAGCCCGCCAAATTCCGCGGTTGCTCACAGAGGATCGACGAGCTTATCGACCAAATCAACAAGAAGCTCCGTCTGCATTAGAAGCTGAATTGAATTTCTTTTTTAGATCTTACTTGACACTCTCTCTATTTTTAGATTTCTTGCTCGCGCAGTGCGGTTGTTGGAACGAGTCAGTGTAGCGCGCACTTATTTTTAACGGATGGATTTAATTCTCTTGTCGATAAGCCAGGATTTTATTTCAAGATTCGCACTGCTCTTCGGTAAATAGAGACAGCTTGGAAGCGTTGATTTATAGCGAATTAGAGAAAAAAATCAATCACTGCTAGTCATTGAAGTACAAAACTAGTTTCGAGCAGAACTGCTTACTTCCTGGTTATCTTTTGAAAATCAAATTTCAAGCCGCGTGGGCGCAACTATTTCTATGATGGTTGTACCAGCGCGCGGAATCGCGTGACGACGTTTTGAAGCTCAAATTTACATACAAATAGTGCAATATTTTATTCGATGTATTTATCTGCAGTCCGCGCATACTGGCCCGTATCCGAATTTTCGCACTGACGGAAATTTTTAGTACATGGACGAAGACAGCTACTATACACGATATTATGTTATAATTATTAATTAATTAATTGTTACGATTTATTATAATAATTATTTATTATATAAAAAGGAATAATTTTCACTTGTGAAATGGGCGTTTCTTCTCTTTTTACCGTCGATTTTTTACATTTAAAACCGTTTCTTTTACTTCAGTTCAGTAATATATAAATATATACATAGTCTGTTCGCTAATTGCCTTTGTTCACGCAAAAAATTAATCTTATATATTATAACGTAAAAATTAGCCGTTTGGACGCGACATTGACACGTTATATCTAGGGAAGAGTTTTATGCATTTTACGAGGCGTCAACGATAGTAAATTATAGATAAATTAACCGCGCATCAGCTAACGTGCTAATTGCCTAATTAATGTTACAAACCGAGTTCTGTCGACTCGACTTTCACTTATTTGTATGCGAGGTAGAAGCCATACTAAATATTATACTGTTGTTATTGCGAAGGAAGCGTTGACAATGTTCGACGCAGAGAAATATGAAAATTATTAGCATAGACTGAGGGCAATATCTATTGTGAAATATGATTTTCTTTTGTACTGGTTTCATGCTCGACGCTGTTCTATATATATAGATCAATATGAAGTTGGTTTGCATTGTAAAAAAAATGTATTATACTATTTAAGAATTGTACACGTATGAGTGTAGATCTTGTGGCAGTCTAATGGTTATAATTAATAAAAGTTACATTGAAATAAACGAAGTTTTTAGAAACGTTTGCAATTCGTTATTTGGCGTCTCCATTGTTAAATTTTTATTCTCGAGGGCACACGTGTGTGGCAGAACCAATAAGCGACACATAATGATGCAATCATTTGTCAAATATAGAAGCAACTCGTCAACGAGGTATACACAAATATTACTATCATAACCGTCGACATTGAATTACACATGATTGTTCAATTATTTAATGATCTCAATTCCAAATGCGTATATGGTTTTAGCCACATTTTGATACGTGACCCAGATTCTCGATAATCGTTGAATATTACCGCTACAAATACAAATTGCAACGCACTAAGTTGCTCGTGGAGAAAAAAAGCTCGCTCTCGTATAATGTATACGAGTCGTCCATAAATCACCGCTTGAATCCCCTAATCAACCGCCGACGCGCTACAATCCGTTCTTAATCCTCGTACAACTGTCGCGAAAATAAAAAAAATCGAATCGCTTCTCGGATTTCGGCAGCTGCGCGAATTATAGAGTTCGCGGCCGCGAATCTGCACCACGTATGGCTACGATGGCATACACGCAACTTATCTGTACTCAGTTCCGCTGTGTCAATATGTACATACGCGAGAGCTTCTCTACTCCCTTTCTCGCGTCTCGTCTATACAGTATAAGTACATTATAATGACGATCATCAGTCTTCTTTTCGTCGCGTGAACATTGCCTATATGCGCAATTGATAAGAGCCGTGGTGCAAGTATAGTCGGAACGAGATAGGCTGATAGACAGATGTAGCGAGAGATATAGAGGCGTGCGTGTTCGTATGTGGAGGAGTGGGAAGAAGAAGAAGAAGAGGAGACGACCAGGTCGGGAGGCTAAGGTCGCCACGGGAGCGAGTGAGTCTCTTGGACGACGAGGGACCGGAACGATGAGGAGATGTGTCGAAGGTGGAACATTAGTAAGTTGAGTGATTAGAAAAGTGTTGTGCGAAGATAGATTTTTTTTGTTTGGAAAATGAGAGCGCGTGGTTTACCGATCGCAGGATGATGGTTATACGGATTGTTTGGACAATAGAGTCGTAAATGGCAACGTTAGCGATACTCTGCAGTCTTTTGAGATTAGTTAAGCGTAATTTCAACATTTGCTTCCTTTCGAGATACTTCCAGTGCGGCAACCCTCAAAATAAACTTTTCCTCTACAAAGCAAAAAAAAAAAAAAAAGAATAATTTTCCAGTCTCCATAGATGCTCATACAAAATTGATCATAGTATCAATTTACATACTCGCGATAAGCTCGCATACGTACCACTAACGTTTACTGTATTCGATCGAAAATAATTTTTACCGATTACCCGACGGTTAGACGGAAAAGTTTCGCTGCAATGATACACCTTTCTGATTAGCCGAAAGCGAATGTCATTAAGATAAGCATAGTTCATTTACCTTGTTGTTCGAAATGCTCGTTGTTTCGATTCTCATTAACTCACAACAAATAAAAACAATCGCTTCCAGTGACTTCAAAGGATTCGAAAGATCAGGTCGGTCCTGCGCCCAAGCGGCGCAGGATAAAGGTCAGCAAGTACGCGCCGATCTTCAAATGGCTGCCAAAGTACAACAAATACAAGGCGGTATCGGATGCGATCGCCGGCATCACCATCGGACTGACGATGATACCCCAGAGCATCGCCTACGCCACCCTCGCTGGACTCTCCGCACAGGTATGTAGATGTGCGCTCTTTTGTCTCGTCGAACTCGTCCTCTATCTACTTATACGAAAAAACACGTTATCTTCAGTACGGTCTGTACTCGTCGTTCCTGGGCGGCTTCCTGTACGCGATCTTCGGTAATGTCAGGGAGATCTCGATCGGTCCAACATCCCTAATGGCCATACTCACCCTCGAGTTCACCAAAGGCACGAACCCCGAATTTGCTATACTTCTGGCCTTCCTCGCCGGCTGTATCGAGCTCGTCATGGGCATGTTGGATTTGGGTAAGTTATTGGCTTACATTTCGAAGCAAAAGCTCAATAATAGATTATGATTATGTGTAAACTTTATAGAAGCGCGTGTTGGAATGTGTCTGAAAGTTCACGCTTTGCAGGTGTCTTTGAATATATTAGCGATTGGATAAATAAACTTGCGGCGGAAAGTTTTCGATATGTTTGCTCGCACGCGTAGAATTTTATTGGCACATACTCAGGCTGAATTCTTTATGTTCTTAAGCGAAGCAATTCTTCGTGTAATTGATAATACGAATTAATTTAAGATATCAATTTCAAAAGTTGCACCTTACGCATCTCCTTGCATTTGTTTCACTGTGTATGCCATAATATCCTCGCAGGATTCCTCGTGGACTTCATATCACTGCCGGTGACGTCGGGTTTCACATCCGCCACCTCCGTCATCATCATCGTGTCGCAACTCAAAGGACTATTCGGACTGAAGATCCAGGCATCCAGTCTGCTTGGCCAGATATACAAGATCGGCGAGAATTTGGAGAACGCGAAGATGGGGGACACAATCATGGGCCTGACGTGCATCGTTGTGTTGCTCTGTCTCAGAGTAAGTATTTTTGAAAAAAATTCTCCGTTGAATCATTTAGATAACACGGAGCCTTGGGTCATATCGACATTAGGCTCCTGGAACGAATTTTCCAATCTTTCTCTCTTCGAGAAGACACTAATTAAGCGAAAAGTGTTTGAGTGCAAGCAATAAAAGCTAATACTCGTTTGATCCGATCCGCAGAAGCTGAAGGACGTGAAGATCGCGGACACAAGCCTTCGCGGCGTCATTATCTCCAAGACGCTCTGGTTCTTGTCGGTTGGTCGCAATGCCCTCGTGGTCTTGACGTGCTCCGTAATTAGCTTCTATCTGCACCAAGCCGGACAGACGCCGTTCGCACTATCAGGTCGGTATTACACGTCAAAAGACGAGTAGCCTTATATACAGTCCGACTATGCCGAGGAAACGTCCACTTGGCGTAGAGTAGCGGCCCATAAAGCGACGAAGCTTGAATTGAAAGTTTCTGGATCTCGATTGGCTTGACCTCTCTCGCAAGCGCACAGCTTTGACATTCATCGGGTTTATTAACAGGCTAATGACATTTGGCGTTACGATTTTTCTTTGTCCTGCGCCGTCTTGCATAGGAAATTTACGACGAGTACTCCAACGAGTGTCAAAGCCGTGATTTGATGCTTTCGCCACTCTCCATACGATAAGCATCGAGTAGCATTTAATAAGAGATTAAATTAAAATTGAATGAATCGATAGGCCAAGTGCGATCGGGGATGCCGAGCGTCGCCTTTCCAAGTTTCTCAACGACCGTCAACAATCAGACCTACAGCTTCGGCGAGATGTGCTCGCACCTGGGCTCCGGGATCATCATCGTACCTCTCGTCTCGGTACTCGCTAACGTAGCCATCGCCAAAGTCTTCGGTAAGTTACCTGTTACAGAAAATTGAATAAAGAGATGACAACTCACGATTCTCTGATGTACCTGATTTTTTAACAGCCAGTGGCTCTGTGAACGCCTCGCAGGAGATGCGCACCCTGGGCATCTGCAACATCTTGGGCAGCTGTGTAAGCTCGATGCCGACTTGCGGAGCTTTCACTCGTAGCGCCGTCAGTCACGCCAGTGGCATCCAGACACCCTTCGCCGGTATCTACTCAGGTTGGTCCTTTTGTCTCTCTTCTATTTTGTAGTCGTTGTCGATCGTCGCTTAATTTGTTTATTTGATACCAGGTATGATGACGATACTGGCACTGAGCTTCCTGACACCATACTTCGTCTACATTCCAAAAGCGGTCCTCTCGGCTGTACTCATCAGTGCCGTCATCTTCCTCATGGACTTTCAGATAGTTCAGCAGCTTTGGCGCGGCAGCAGTGTGTACACTCGATCTTAATTATCAACCTTCATCAAAAGCTCTTGATTGCTAATATACTTTTCCTTATACGTCTGACCTTGCAGAGAGAGACGCCGTGGCGACTATAGGCACCTTCATCATCTGCATAGTCTTTAACGTGGAGGCAGGTCTGCTGCTGGGTATCGTCTCCAATATCGTCTACTTGCTTTATCTGTCGGCGAGACCCTCGATCGTAGACACCGAGTGCACGGTAAGCGTACAAGTGTACGATGAACCTTCGTTATTTTTTTCACGAAGCTTATCTCTCTGCAAACAATAAGATTAAGTATATGAGTTATTCGAATACACAAAGCTATTGTATACGTTTATTGTCGCAGACGAATATGGAGCACAAATATTTACTCATCCGGCCAGACGTCGGGCTCTTCTTTCCGGCTGTGGATTTCTTAGCGAACAAGATATCGGATATAGCGGACGACCGAGCTGGACCTAACATTCCTGTCGTCGTCGACTGTCAAAGGTTCCGCGGAATTGACTACACGGCTGTGAAGGTATTGACGAGTTGTTGTAGTTTATGTGATTTTGCGAAAGGTACAGAGTTTATAATTCGATGCGTTGCAGGGTTTGGAGAAGCTAACCAAAGACTTCAAAGAAAAGGATCTGACTCTGTGGTTCATCAACCTCAACCCGAAGGTCGTCAAGTCTATCAGGACGCTTGGAGACATAGACAAATTCAAGATACTTAAAAACGAAACCGAGGCTGCCGCACTGCTATGTGGACTCGGTATGAATATTTTGACTCTAGTAAAGTGTAAAACAAAGCATTTTTTTTTTAACGAACGGTATTTTTGCAGACAAAGAAAATAGCGTAAACGTACAGATCGTCAGCGAAAACGCAAAAGACATTCCAATGAAGATACTGCCCTCGACACCGGAGGTCGAATCTCTTCTTGCCAAGGGAAGCAACGGGGAGCCGCGTTAGCGATTGACATTCCTGATTTGAGTATTAAACTATTATTATTGTGGTACATCTAAACTACCGCACTCTCTGCTTAGGTGTTAAATGAATCGTAAGCTGTGGTTAGTCGAATTTACGCAATCGTACGTGTTTATTGGAGTTTGTACAATACAGTCTACGAAAAGTTATACAAAACCAAGCGGCTTTCTCATTGTACAAATCATGTATATAATTTCGTGCTTTTATGTTTAATTTAAGCGCTAAGCAAATTATACAACACTGTGTATATATACATATAATATCAATTTCTTTCGTCTATGTAGAAACATATAAAGACAGCTATTATTGACTAAACGTAAAGTTAGATATATAAAATATGATATGTATCTTTGTTGTGCAAGTTTAAGATTGTTCTGGCTTCATAAAAAAATATTTGAATCGATTTCAGATTCAAAGCTCGATTTACCGATTACTAATTTTTCCTAAACTAATTTTCGAGTTATATAATCTGCTTCTTTGATTATAATTGATTATTAGTTTTAAACATTGTTTATCTAATAATAGCTGACTTGGAATTTGTTTAGCGATTTTTGTCGTATGCCAAAGCAAATTTCATATCTTAGTAATAGAATATAATAATCATAACAGGTACGCAAACTTTCCGCTATAAAAAGCAGTAATTCACCATTGCAAAAAAAGTAATCGTGCACAATCTTGTGCACTCATACCTACGATATTTCGAATCTTTTGATGTAAATATAAAAATCAACGCGACATTGTACAAAATTTTTCTCTCAAATATACGCCTAATCAATTATATACTACAGCTTTAATTTGTTTCCTAATTTACGTTGGTGCATATACAATTAATTATACCTCACTTTAATAACTTAACAAAATTCGCAATGAACATTGCGCTATCACATTTTAATTATTTTCTCTTACTGTTTGCCGAATTTTGCTCGATACTCGTGGAAGGCACTTAACCATTTCTCCGGTTGGGTTATTTGATATTTGTACAGCCCGATGACAATGTTCATGACGAAGCCCTCGTATTCGCCGTTGAACATGGAGACGTTTGGCATGATCTCGCTGAAGTTCATGTTGACGAAAATCCACAGACATTGTATGACGTTCACCAGCGTATCCTTCTTCAGAGGTGTGTCCTCCTCAGCGCCTTGCGTGATGTTAACGGCGATGATTAGCAGCTTGTAGAATATGATATTCTTTCTCTCAAAGTCCTTTAGATCTAGCAGGATGCCCTTTAATTCATTCGGCAATTCTGATAATTTAAAATCTAAGGAGGTTGGGTGCTTCATGAAAAAGTCGCTCAGCTCGGCTTCGCAGAGTTTGAGCATTTCCTTAGGGGGACTGATGAGTTCGTTCATGTTCGAGCCAGTGGACTCTAATGATTCCTGCACTATTGTGGTTGAAACCTCTATTGGCAGAGACATCACCTCTACTGGGTCCATCATCTCGATGTCGTTGTAGGAGTTCTGCGATTCGTTGCTCAGATGCCTGCTCAATTCTATATTATCCGAGCTCTTAAAAAGTTGTTCTTCGACTCCCGATTCCAAATTTCCTTGACTCATGTATTTGTGGAAAGCCTCGGCCCACTCGCTGCAGTATGCCTTGACGTATTCGTGAGTCGCTTTCACGATTCTCATGATGATGTCCTGGTATTTGGCATCGTACGTATTGATTCCGGGTATGTGATTCGCAAAGTTTAGTTTCGCAACTCGCCAGATGAAATTAGTGGTGTCCGCCAGCAGATCGTCCTCGGTGTAGCGTCCCTGTTGACAGATTTTTTTCGCAATGCATAGACCTGATTGCAACAGCAGGGTAAGTATCGTGGACTTCTCCGGGAGGTTCTGCAGTTCGTTGATAATGCCCTTATACTCGGTGGTGTGCGTTTCTAGCGGCACTGAGGATGACACTGACTTCTGCACGTAAAAGTCCCGAACCCTAGACATTCCTGCTTTGAGTACATTCGCCGACATGAAGGTATTATTGGACGCGCTTGTGCTGGCCTGCGTTGAAGTATTACTTTCTGATACTTGATTGATTAGAGCCATAAGATTATCCTTTGACATGGACGTAAATGCGGATGGACTAATGAGCGTCACTCCATTGACCTGAACTTGGCCATCGGCGAAGGAAAGCTGAGTGCCCGCCGTCGCAAAAATCTTACGGTTTTGCACCATGCTAGCGAAAAACTCATCCTTATTGCTGATCTTTGTTAAGGATCGGATGATCTGCTCATTTCGGTGAACCTCGTCGGCTATGTTGGTTCCAGTGTTTTTGACAAGACGACGGAATTCCTTGCGATGTCTGTTGCTGCGAAGACTGTCTTCATAGTCTTTGAGAATTTGGTTTTGGTCCGACTTGATGATTTCCGAGGCCAGTCTCATCTTCACAGCAGAATTACAGATGAACAGCACGTGTGCAGTCAAGAAAAATAAATCTTTGGCGGATACTTCTCCGGTTTCTCGATACTTCTGTACCATGTTGAGAGAATTGTAGCCAACGCCCACGGAGTTGACAAATAGGTTGCTGATCATGATGGCATCATGAGCGATCTGAGCACCCTTGCCTACACTGGTGCCGGTGCGTATGGCCCTGGAGAGAAGAGCAGAGCCACTACTCGCTGCTAATCCTAAAGTACTACCTGCTACTCCAAGCCAAGCTGGTAGAGCGTGCTTGTTGATGACACTGATAGATTGGTCATGGGAACCGCGATCGTATAATTCGCCTATGGCTCGACCTCCGCCCCATACTCCGGATACAACTCCTCCTACTGCACCTGGTTATCAGAATAAATTTGTATTAGTAAAATAAATTTGCAAATGAGATAGTATATTGTGAAGTATACAACTATTATTTACCTGCAATAGCAACTGGAGCAGAAATTGGGTTAAACATGGCAGCAATGCCAATGCCAACACATCCAAAGTTTACAAGAGTACTTGTTACGTCTACTGCATTGGTGTATTTTCTAGTTGCATTATTACTATGTATCTCCACCCACACAGTGGATGTTTTATCAGACCAAACTTCTTTCAAATCTGCTTGATAAATTCCATCTTTAGGGGCTATCATAATACATGTTGGCATGTTATTATTTTTAAGGAAGTCTTTCCAATCTTTGTATACTCTTGCTTCCGTGTCAATGTACCAAGCTTGGAGCTTGACTTCTTTTTTCTCCTTAATATTTTTCTGTATTTTAAATATTGGTCTAATGAATATAAGCTCGTGCAATTTATGCTCATCACAATTTGGCAAAGAACCTTCATCATAAATACATGTGTACAATATACTGCAAAGCACCTCCTTTTCCTCAGTCATTTGGGTTCCATGCTCGACTATCTTATCATAAATAGTATCTATTAACTGCATTGCTCCCTTCTCTTTATAAATATAAGCACCATCTTCAGTATCTCCACATACTTCCTCGTACTCAGGAGGACCATAAAGCGCATATCCTATGTAATTTTTGAGGTACAAGTGCTCATCTAGCTTATATTTATTCCAGTCGCTGCTGATTTCATAAAAGTTTTGCTGGTAGTTGACTGCCAACCAGTATACGGCTGCCTGGAAAAATAGAAATCAAGTTTCTTAATGTATTTTTTGCTCTTCCTAATTGTGATAAACAGTTTCTTGTCTCTGCATTTTGATCAATACTAATTAGTCCACATTGAAACAGATAGCATTGCAGTATATTTATATTTAGAACAGCTAAGAATGTATAGCTTACATTTTGTATATATGTAATCGAGTTTCAACATATTGATCAATGCAGTACCAAACCTATTAGAATTGATCCTCGATGCTTTCCAAATATCCCTATAACTATATCCTTCGAACAAATAATGAAAAAACAAATTCTCACCCTTAATTCATCTATTTTTGATTTCTCCATTGTATAACTGCTCGTTCACGACGACGTTGACGTGCACAGAAGTGGTCTAACACAATGAACAACAGAGGCGGAACGAGCTTCAGCTTTCGCAAGGCTCTTGTTTACTTATTTCGTTCCTTGGAAAATTCAGACTCAGTGTAAAGTCGTCCACGTACGACTTACAGCACACTGGCATCATTGGTACTCGAAATAAAAACCGAGATGAGTGACAGGGAAGCCCCCTTTTCACTGATGTAAAACGAAAAACGATGGTTTGGACAAAGATATATGTATACAGTTACCCAACACTGCGGTGCTCGACTACATACTGCGTAAAAGAGGTATAGAATTCGGTAACATAACCTATAGCGACGAGCGCCGCACAGGTGAATCGCGCAGCTGATGCAACTATCCCACCATCATGCTATTTGTAGGTGTTTTGTTTTGGTCGCCTTGTCGTCATGTACAGCCAATGAGAAACGTCAATTCCATTGTTTAGTTTTCCGAGAAGCCCGATTGGTGGGATTGGGCAAACGTTGCTCTGCGCGGGAATGTTCGGAAATTAATAGAATGTAGGACTCTAGGGTACTGTTTGGAATGATTGACTATATTTTTCTATATATTATTTTTTTTTTCAAATCGAAACAATTTTTCTCCTCTAAACCGCGTATATACCCGCGCCATCTAGTTTTTGCGCATTGTTGTGTGTATATATATATATATCGAATTCTTGGAAATAACTTGGAATAGTTCGAAAAAACCGTTCGTAACGTTCTTAGTTCTCTCGGCGGAGGGGCGGTTACGGTTAGTATTAGTTTGTCGTCGATCGTCGACGACGCTGTCTCAAAACAGTGGGTGTATACCTATAGATAAAATCACACCATCGAGTTTTCGCATGCTATTTGTATATACCTATCAAATTCTTAGAAGTCCAGTACGAAAAAACCGTTGGTGGCTTTCTTACCCCGGAAGGGCGGTTAGTATTAGTTTGCCGTTGATCGTCGACGGAGCTGTCCCGAGACAGTGTCTAATAGTATCATACATCAAAGTGAAAAAAAGTACGCATACCTTGAAGTATTTTTTCGTCAGGAAAGTGGCGAGAACAAAGCGGAGGGAAATCAGTAGGCGTTTTTCCACCAACGGACAAAATTTCTTGAGGTTATGACTCGTCAAGATACGCAAAGCCTATATAATCCTTTGGCAGAGAATATATTCGTGTATAAAAAAAAAAAACAGTTGCCGGGTTGGTTAAGTCTTCGTGCTATCAATTCTATATTCTCTGGTACTGTTTATTGGGTGAGCTGATAACCCCAAAAGGAAGAAAGAAAAAAGTGCTTTTCACCATACGGCAATGACAGCCGATGTTCCATTCCGCGACAGAGTGTGATTGTGCTCTGATTAGGTGGATTAAGTAATGAGAAACAAAGAGACAAAATAAACGAATGACAAGATGCAGTTTTTTTTTTGCTTTTTTGCAAGTTTTGTGTGTGATGTGTCTAGTATTCAATAGAACCAGATCAGCGGGGAAAAGTAGCATTGGTTATGTTACTGCTGACGATCTGCCGATGCTGCTGATGCTGCGTCAGAAAAAGGTTAGTGCGAGTTATTTCTAAATGTAAAAATTTTGCTGATATTATTTTACACGAAAGGTTATGAATTAATTATGCCCCGTACAAAACTCGTTATTTTGACGAGCGTTTAAAATAATTAATTGTTCTCGAAGGTTGCCGGCTGCAACTATCCCCTCGTAATATCCGTAACAAAGACCGAGCGAAGAACCTTCGGAAGCGTTTCGCGGGGAAAGGTCCACTTTTCGCTTTCCGAAGAAGGTCTCGCAAGTCAATTATAGGGTGCAGTGTGCGGTAGGGAAAGGGCGATGAGACAAGTGGATCAAGGTCGGACGTTTTGTCTGTAGTCGAATACCTGGTGCGGTGGTACACGACTGCCGGATAAAGAGGATCGTGTTTCTTTTTGCGATTGAAATTTCAGATTTTTTTAGAGGATAGAGTTTGCTGGCAGTGTTGCGAAATTTGACGGAGGGATACCGTCATTGTTGGTATAGGTAAAATTATGCGATTTTCAGACACGAAGTAAAGTTTAAACACAATAAGCACAAACTTTCCCAAAAGT
Source organism: Pteromalus puparum (assembly GCA_012977825.3). Classification (NCBI taxonomy): domain Eukaryota; kingdom Metazoa; phylum Arthropoda; class Insecta; order Hymenoptera; family Pteromalidae; genus Pteromalus; species Pteromalus puparum. The sequence continues at coordinate 1,607,218 of CM053169.1, forward strand.
TAAAATCATTTTCAATAAATCTACGCTGCGTATTAAAAAAGTTTATTTTTTCTCAAAATAAGCACTAGCCTCCGCGTGAATATCGTCATCCCAAATTCAAACAACTCGTTTTTGACACGGTCCATTAATCACGTGTACACATGCAACGCGCTTATAAATAACGATCGAACAACAAAACGATCCCAAAGTAACCGGCGTCTGTCTCTATCCTGCAAGTATAAGAACACATATAAGTAGGTATCCGAATAAGCGCGCGGGCGTGGCCAACGCAATCGGACCTTGTGCGTTATTGGGTAAAGCGTAAGTCAGAGAAAGTGAACATGTGTACACGAGCATCGAAGGTCCGGTTGCCGTCGTCTCGATCGAAGAGGCGAACTTTGGCTTCGATGCCCGGGGATGATGGTCATTTTCGACCGGATTCAATTTTTATTAACTGACCGCATTATTTTAAAGATGATTGAATTTAATAAGATATATTTTTTAAAGTTTTGCTCGAGGGAGCATTTAAATAATGTCGATTGGAGAAATAGATTAGAAGTGCGTCGAATTGCACGAATGCTTTATGATCGCAATTCATTTTTGCTAGTTGCGAGTGCCGGACACGATACTAAGAATCTCAAGTAGAATTAGGCGCATCCGATCAGACACGACGGTCTTATCATAGATTGGGGTAAAAATGTCGATAAATAAATAAGCAGAGCATGTAAATGATAATAATTGTGCTAGATTTTATTACGCATATAATCAGTTCGTTCGGTGCTATTACATATACAGTACATGTACAACATTAAATAAATAAAAGGCCAGGCGCGCTCGCTCTCTGATCATTACCAATCTCGGGCAATCGCCAGAGAGCGCGATCACGCTGGCTGCATGGCAAGTCAAGTTTATACATCGCAAATTGAGACAAAATAGACAAATGAGAAAACAGAACTAGACTACATCTCCTGGAGCTCGCGCTTCGATCAACGACTTAGTGGTAGTATCCGCTGGAGTAGGCAAGGGCGGGGGCACCGTAGGACTTGTANGAGAAAGTGAACATGTGTACACGAGCATCGAAGGTCCGGTTGCCGTCGTCTCGATCGAAGAGGCGAACTTTGGCTTCGATGCCCGGGGATGATGGTCATTTTCGACCGGATTCAATTTTTATTAACTGACCGCATTATTTTAAAGATGATTGAATTTAATAAGATATATTTTTTAAAGTTTTGCTCGAGGGAGCATTTAAATAATGTCGATTGGAGAAATAGATTAGAAGTGCGTCGAATTGCACGAATGCTTTATGATCGCAATTCATTTTTGCTAGTTGCGAGTGCCGGACACGATACTAAGAATCTCAAGTAGAATTAGGCGCATCCGATCAGACACGACGGTCTTATCATAGATTGGGGTAAAAATGTCGATAAATAAATAAGCAGAGCATGTAAATGATAATAATTGTGCTAGATTTTATTACGCATATAATCAGTTCGTTCGGTGCTATTACATATACAGTACATGTACAACATTAAATAAATAAAAGGCCAGGCGCGCTCGCTCTCTGATCATTACCAATCTCGGGCAATCGCCAGAGAGCGCGATCACGCTGGCTGCATGGCAAGTCAAGTTTATACATCGCAAATTGAGACAAAATAGACAAATGAGAAAACAGAACTAGACTACATCTCCTGGAGCTCGCGCTTCGATCAACGACTTAGTGGTAGTATCCGCTGGAGTAGGCAAGGGCGGGGGCACCGTAGGACTTGTAGGCTACGGCGGGAGCGGCGGCGTAGGTGGCGTATGCGGGGGCGGCGTAGGACTTGTAGGCAACAGCGGGAGCAGCAGCGTAGGTGGCAAGAGCTGGGGCAGCGTAGGACTTGTAGGCTACAGCGGGGGCAGCAGCGTAGGTGGCGACGGCTGGGGCAGCGTAGGTCTTGTAGGCTACTGGAGCGGCGGCGATGGCCTTGACGTGGAGTGGCTCTTTGCGGACGACGGCGTTGAATCCGTTGTGGGCGTCAGCGGTGTAGTCGACGGTACGGCGGGTTCCATCGGACTCGACGAGAGAGTAGCTGCCCTGGACGACGTCACCGTCACGCTGCTCGTGCTGGCTCTTGATGTCACCGGTCAGCGAGTCGTGTACGTCGTAGGAGTACTGGTACTGGGGGTGGGGGTCGTACTCGGCGTCGACGGTCTTGGTGACGACAGCCTTGGCGATGGGGGCGGCGTAAGCCAGAGGAGCCGCGTAGGACTTGTAGGCGACCGGAGCAGCGGCGTAGGCCAGAGGAGCAGAGTAGGCTGCGGGGAGGATGGCGCCGGCGTTGGCGCAGGCCACGAGGGCGGCGAGAGCGATGAACTGGAAAACGAACGAGATCGTTAATGTTTGCACTTTTTAAATATGGATAATAGACGATAAAATTGAGATGAATATATACCTTGAATGCCATTGTTGCTTGTGTGGGGCTTGGTACTGCTTGACTGAGCTACCAGATGCGAATGATACTTCAGCTACCACCTCGAGGTTCTTTTATACCTCCTCGCCGAAAATTCGGGCCCACAGGACCCAGCAGCGGCGGCGGCGGCAGCAGCAGCAGCAGCAGCATCACCTCCTCCTCCTCTTCTGCAAAGACACGCGGCCATCAGATCAGCGCCGCGCGAGTTATGCCTGACGCAAGGCGTACGCGAAAATTGGGCAAGAAACTGGAGCACGCCCAGTGGCTCTGCACTCTGCGCGCGCGCGATCGCGTATAGAGCTATACGTCCGTCCTTGCCCGCGGTTACGTGAGCGGGCCCCGCGGCTCTGTTTATCTGGCCTGGTATGCGAGATTTCGGTTGCTTTTTTTATTTTTCTCTCGCCAAAGAGAGATCGATATGCGCGCGTGTCTGTGTCGCCGTGTCTCTGATTGATAGATTATAGGTACCGCTGCTGCTGCTATTTTTGGTTTAGTATGTGCATGTAGTCACCAGACCTGCCGCGACTGTGTGTATTGTATGCGGGGGTGGTCCATGCATGTGTCGATGGAAATCGGAATCGGTTGGGAAAATGATGAAATTTCGGCCGTTGTATTATAATTCCACGCATTCTGGGCGTTGCATCATGCAAGGACGTGGTCTCGTTATAAATCGATCTGTCGGGGATCGGGTTGCAGTTTTATTCGTTGTTTGCCCGGAGAAATGGGGATAATATATTTTCGGTAAGATTATTTTCAAAAGGATCGTTGTGTAGCTCTGATGAAATTTACCAAGAGCGGCGATTGTAGAAAAACACTTTTTTTTTTAAATATAAAACGTAAGCTATAAACTCTGTTGGCGTTTCCTGAATATTTGTTTACAAGTTTTATTGACAGCTGCCTCATTATAAGAACTTCACAAATGTTCTGATTTATGTAAAGTCGAATACTCGTCGCATACGTTAATCCAGATCGTATCTTATCGACACAAGGTTTGGAACATTCCTCTTGATGTTTTCTATCTGGGCCAATTTGTAACGATATGAGGACCCATGGGGCCAGATGCATTATTAATATTTACAATGTGCATAATTAAGTATGAGTATAAAGCTCATTAGGGAACCGTATGATTTTGTTACCGCACGTTTATGGTAATTATCGTAATTAACCAGTAATTTTAACGTTCGATGTAACTTGCATCGAGCGTATAACGAGCTAAAAATTCAGAATTATGGCGAGACTTGATAATCGTCAAGGTCAATCTCCTGCACCTGCTCGTAATGTTTTTATTAAGGACAGTACGCGCATTGAGGAAAGAAAGTTGATATTATCCATGCATGTAACACCGTTCGAACGTGGCCCACGAGAGTTTTATTGTTGATGAATCGTACGAACAATCAAAGCGAAAAATCATATCTCGTTCATTCGAAGGTTCTGAAACGTGTATAAATGACGTGCATTAAAAACTTTAATTTACAAGCTACGCGAGATACTTAAAACTGTATACCATATTAAGAAAGACGCGAACACCAATTTTGGTATTATTCGACAGTAATACATTTTTAACGCCATCCCTCCACGTAAATTGCAAAATTTATTCCCCTTCATTCCGAATAAAGCATGACCATAACAATCCGCTTTACAGGTTCGATAAAGCCTCATTACTCGAGGAATCTTTTGTCCGAGAGGAAAGCAGAGCAACTGCCCGCGCGTCATCAGAAACTCATCATTCCGCTCGCGTATACTCCTCCTTTTTTCGAAAACTCCCTCGTGCGTGTGCATTCTCCCAATTACGCGATCGACATAACACGCGTAATTCGGTTGCACTGCTCTCTTACGCTTGATCATCACACAACAACGCAATGCAGCTGTGTACATCGTTCTCCCGAAAAACCGTTGCTGCAACTACCTACACGCTGACGATGTATCATTTCATTTCGCTCTATGAATATTCATCGGGTTGCGAGTGTATACGTATACATACAGAAGCCGTTAGTCATGCGACTCGAGGTATTTCCGCAATGATTACGGCGTAATGGATAGAGAGTAGCTTTTCGCGCCTGACGAAATTTAATTATATTTTGGCGCGGCCGGGTCGTCGTGGGAAGTCTATATACTTATACGTTTCGAGTGTTTTGAGAAGGTGTGATTTTTATATTCACGCGCTTTTTTATTTCGAAATACGCAATACCCACTGCAGTTTCATTCTTGCTTTTATGTACGCGATATTATGTACCACACGACGGTGAATTTATATATGCAAATGATTTTCGCTTTTTTTATTTACGAACACGTTGTGTTTATGTGCTTATTAAATTATAATTTTCTTTACACAAAGTATACACGTCAAACCGCGCGGCTCGTAGCAGGAATTACGCGTGTTTAAGAGGCAAGGCCGCGGTATATTGTATATAATTTCTTCATCAGCCCTTGCAGTTAAGTTAAGTCTTTGTTATTGGATTTTTGCTTTACGATAGGGCAGGCAATAAACAGTGAAACTCATTTGATCGCAGTCAAACGGTCTGATGCAACATTCGATTGAAGTTATAGCACATTATTCGCATATCGTAAATCAACGATCTCTTTTTTTCAGCCAAAAAATCTCAGACTTTAATTACGGCAGTATATAGACGTGCACACGCACGCGAGTATAAATACATCACCCAATGATCCTCGTGCATTTCTCTTTCGGCGCGACGAATTCGACAAGGCCAGCGGGTCGTACCTGTCCCTTCGTCAAGTTCACGTCCTTCGTCAGTCCGTTGGCTTATCGCCCTAAGCTTCCAAATTTCTATTTCTAATCGATTGTGAAAAAAACGCATTATAGTCGTGCGCCTAATTAGCCGTGTATCGGTATGTATTATCTCGTTGAAGCGGTAGCGAGAAAAAGAAAAAAGATCTGTGCCAGTCGGTACCGGAACCCGGAGGCTCTTACGCTACGCGCCGACTTCATGGTCGCGACTTTGAAAGTCGGCGCGAACGCGCAAGGCGGCGGCCGCGCGTTCTACAAAAATTCTGGCGCGAGCACAAGGGGCCTTCCAAGGCTAAAGAAATTCTCTCCTACGCCCTTGTTTTTCTGGACGTATCTTGGAATTCAATTGAATCGATACTTGCATGCACCGCCGCGGTGTTTTCTTTTGTTCTTTTTTTTTTTAGCCGCCGCTGCAGTCTCGCTGTGCGGACAGACTGGTTGTCGTGCGATGGGCTTAAAATAAATTTTGTTAACTGGAAGGTTGGCTCGAGGAGACTTTATTAGTGTTTTCTGGAAGTCTCTTGTGGGATCTTGATGCCACTGTTGTCGAAGCACTCGAATTGTTGATATTTATCTATCTAGGCCACTTTTATTTTATTATTAAGTGCAGCGACAAAGTAAGCGTACACGAGATATTCTTCGGGCAATGCGAGATACCGAACACTGCACTGGATCATTGAAAAACGAGTTTTTCAAAATGAAGATATCACATCAAAAGCGTCCGTTCGCTTCTGTAATCCTTTGCTCATATGATACACCTCAATTAAAAGCATATGCGCCCGAGGAAAGAAAAAAACGATCGATCGCAAGCGCGACCCATCAAGTGAAAGGCAAAAAGCGCATCGCGCGCGTCATCATCATTGAACTGATGCACGCGTACTACCTTGAGCAGAAAAAGAAGGCGGTGTCGATTAACGGCCAAGATCGCGACAATTGGGGTTGCACTGCTGACGAAAAAATAGCGTAAGTCGATTCCATCGTCTCTATTCCTTTGCGAAAGCGCGAGAGTCGAGTTCTCTTTCGACGATCGTTAGCTATATGTATTATGTGGTGACGCAACGCCGCGGCTGATCCTTTGCCCGAATCCTTAATTTTTTTCAGATGGCTTATCGAGTGAAATGAGCTGTGGCGCTTGTCAGAACTGGAGTATATCTGACGAGCTAGAAAAAAAGTTTTGGATTATATGTTGCGGTGACGAGAGGGGCTGAATCTATGTAAATTATTTTTGGGGTTTTCCAAAATTCGAGTTTTTTTTTTCATTTTGATGTTAGGTTATAAGTTTGGGACCTGGGTTTGATCGAGGACTGCGCCGATGAAAGTGAAGCCTATTTGAATAATGCTAATTTGGGCGGAGAAACGGATTCGTTTTCAAATGACCTGACGAGTCGAATCAATCGTTTGAATTATTTTTTTATTTTTTTATTTTTTTTTTGCAAATGTCTGTATACCTTTTCACGTGAACAAGTCCTATTTCGTGAGATCGAATTGGTCAATTCGTTCTGCGCAGGCGAAATATTTAATCAAGCACAGTATAGGCGCACGACGAAATCATCTATTTGGCAGTCGTTGTGTCATTTCTAGTACGTGAAATATTTCACTTGCGCTTTGTTCGATGTGTAACAGGATGCGATTTACAACATTAGTATATCTATAAAATATTTAAAAAATATATGAATTTTAAAAAATGACCTAATCAATATTCATCAATACGTTATTTCGCGTGGCGCCTAGCTGCTGCTCGCCCTTTAAAATACAAAAACCATCTAAAATCCATCTCACGTTTCCGCTAGAAGGAAAACCAATCGCTTTACACCTATAAAACTTCCGACACCCACTCGGAGCACGAAGCATCATACCATAATCATACATCACTTCCTCGAGTTGTATAAATTCCGCTCTGAAACAAAGGTGGCAGAGAGGCCGTCTCTCACTCTATACTGCACAAGTGCAGGCCGTCCCTCGCTGCACCGCATCTTTTTGCTCCTGCGCGCGTACACCTTTCGCCCTCGAAGGTGAGTCGTATAATTTCCCGGAGCACAACCGACGCACTGCACGCGCTTCCCGCGTGAGCCGCCGTTGCAGGTACTTAAATGCATACCGGTATATACATGCATAGAGGGGGAGGAGACGAGTTACGCGTTCGCATCCGGCCAAGTTCAAGAGCGATAATTCTGCCGCTGCTGTTGCTGAACTTTCGCGCTTGCTCCTCCTTGTCGTGGGCTTTGTGTGAGCTTGTGGCTGTACTTGTGTAAGTGCGAGTGTCCGGCTGGTACGTTGCGAAGTGTACGAGGTGGGGGTGTGTTTGAGGATTCGCCATCGAGTATATAAGCTCGGACGCTCGGTGGCTTGGACATCAGTTGATCCACACCGATCTTCTCTACCCCACACAACAACATGTTCAAGGTGGGTAGTCGAGAAATTTCAATTTTCCCGCGCTTTTCGTGTTTTTTTGTCAAAAAAAAATCTCTATAATCGAAGTGTAGTAAAAGTTTCGAGTCGCAGCTGAGAAACTATTATCCAATCCGAATGCATTTCGCGCATCGGCTACTTAGGATTCACAAGACGCGCTTTTGTAGAAAGTTCATTGAATAAGCATCGAGGTGCTCGACATTGAACGCGATTCTGAACGGCTACTGTCAAATACATTCGGCGTTTTCTACAATTCTCAAAACTGCCAATAATCAACCTCATTAAATTTCAGTTCGTCGTCCTCGCTGCCTTCGTGGCCGTCGCCAACGCCGGAGCTCTCCTGCCAGCGGCACCAGTCCTCCGGGCTGCTCCATTGGCCTACGCTGCCCCCATCGCCAAGACGGTGGTCACCAAGGTCACCGACTCCGAGTACGACCCCCATCCCCAGTACACCTACTCGTACGACGTCGCTGACTCGCTGACCGGTGACTTCAAGGCCCAGACTGAGACCCGCGACGGAGACCTCGTCCGTGGCAGCTACTCACTCCTCGAATCCGACGGCACCCGTCGCGTTGTCGACTACGCCGCCGACCCTCTGAACGGATTCAACGCCGTTGTCCGCAAGGAACCCGCTGCCGTTGCCGTCAAGGCCGCCCCAGTGGCCGTCGCCGCCGCTCCCGCCATCGTCAAGGCTGCCCCAGCTCCTCTGGCCTACGCCGCCCCTGCCCCAGTGATCAAGGCTGCCGCTCCTCTGGCCTACCCCGCTCCAGCTTTCGCCCCAGCTGCCTACGCCGCACCGGCTTTCCCCGCGCCAGCTGCCTACGCCGCTTACGGCCCAGCCTACGCCGCCTACGGCCCAGCCTACGCCGGACCAGCCTTCGCCGGACCAGCCTTCGCCAAGACCTTCTTCTAAGCCCTGGGACCTGATGACTTGTTGGCTCGGGACGGGCAGCACCGATCACACCACTCAAAACAGAACACCGCCAGAGATATAATTTTGTACCTTGAAACAGATTTATTAATTTATTTGACACTGATCCACACGAGCAAACACACGCCCTACCGAGTCAATAAACTTTTTTATTTTTAAAATATTTGCCTCATTCTTCTTGTTGCGCTTACTTCTATCCTCGTACCTATACTTTTCCCTTTTGTTTCGTTTGACTAATTGGCGATCGAATCTCAGATCGATCGGATCAATTCGATCGATACTTTATGCAAATCAGCTAGAAATATTTCAGAACCTTTTTTTATATAAGCAGCTTTATAAAATACGAAAATACCGAACACACGGATGTCGATGCTCGGCGCTTTCAAGCCAGAAAAGATTTCTCGTCGGATAATGTCATTCGAATGACTCGCCGAGTATAATAACCTCCTACGCAACGTAAGTGGCTTGCATTCCCAAGACGCGCAAACGAGATATGCCCGCGTCTTTTGAAATAAATGGTACACGAGAATCTGGATTATAGATTCAGAGAACTCAAAAAATAAAAAATTGTTCAACGAAGATATTTTATCTTTAAATTTAGCAACTAGCGCTGATGCTGCACCGGCGTACTTCGATACATTTTTTCACTTTGAACCCCGTCGCAACTGTCCGACGTAAATCTATAGTGACTTTTATGCCATGTAGACGTCTCTATTCGCAGTGTAAGCTGAAAATCCCACGTAGACCAGACCTTTTGAATTTACGACCGGATCTAAATAAAAGGGTATCGGGTGCGGATTGTGCTATAAACTCTGGTAACAAAGCGAAATTAGAAAATGTATTTTTCCAAAAGTTATATCCTCTATCGCATATGGAAGGTTTCATCGCCGCCCAACCAATCTCGCAACCGTCATCCCTAACCGCACTAAAAGTCAAAGCTCTAACGCGTGCGGAGCGTATTCTAAACACTTCACAAGAGCCCGCATCCCTTCGAAACTTTCCATCCATTCTCGTTTCCTCGACAGCGCAAAAACGTCTCACGGAAACTCCCTCACCTGTTTACCATCCCGGCATACAGACGTCACATCTTGACAGACTTTTAACGACTTCTCGTATTTTCGCGCCCGCATTCTTCGATCAGTGCAGTCGCCCTTGAACGATTTATAAAATTGTCTGAGCACTTGGACGTTTTCCTCGTCGTCGTTTTTTCATTTAACGCGAGCAAGACCACGCCTTGGCTCTTGCTGCCTTGATGATTTTGCGCGTGAGTGCGCTGTATTGGCGGGAAAAAAGCGCGAAGCCTTTCTCCGACGAGAGATACAGCCGGTGGATCCTCAATGCGGTTCTTTTTGTTTTGCGAGGGAGCCGAGAGAGGAAGGATGCTGAGAAGAGAGTTGCGCCGGTTGGTTGGGTTTGAAGTTGGGTACGTGTTTTTTTTTTTCAAAAGGTATGCATGCTGGGGTTGTAAAATATGGTTGTTGAATAAATTAGAGTATATGATTGCTTGAAATTATTTTAATTAACAGTTTCGAAGCTAGAGGTGATTTGTTTTCATATGGGGATCGAAGAGTAAAATTGTGAAAAAGACTACTAATATTTTCTATAGGAGAAATATGTATGTCCTATAATAAACAATTACAATATAACAACGATATAAATTTCAACCATAAATCAAGGGGAACGTCGATACATGTTCTGTTCGGCCCGAGCTCGAGCTGTGGCCAAGACTGCAGCGTCCTTGTCAAGGCAGGCAAGGCAGTTATTTGTTGTTCGCTTTAGGCCGGTACATTACACGTCTTATGTTTTCCTCTTAATGCTGAAATTTAATACGCTACAGTAAATCACAGTCATGTGATTAAGTAAAATCTCAAGTTGAATTATTCGTGGAAAAAAGATTGCGTTTTACAAGAAAGGTCTGCGCGCAACGAAAAAAGTATAGGTATGTTCTTCGTCCTGACTATACGAAGATTATCCAGTTATACCGAACGATCTTTCTTTCTTTTCTTGCCATTTCTTCCTTTGATCTTTCTCGCCGACTTTACGATCTCAAAGCTCGGAAATTTAAGTCAGCAGACAAAGGAGTGACTCACGTGTGGTCTTGCTGAAAAAAAATACATAAATGAGAGTTTCAGGAGCTGGGTATAAAATGCATTCAAAGTGCAGCCATTGGTTTTTTACGGTTAAAGATCACTGTGAACTTTTTTGCGTAAAATTAGAAACTTTTAATTAGAAACAATCATAAGCATCTTGACTTGTCAATCTCGACATCACACCTTGTTCAGCACTAAAAAGTATCTAATTTCTAAAACCCCAAACTTTGTCTTATCTCATCAACTCTAATCCGACATAACGCACTAATATATAAGCTTACATCACGTCACTTAACATCCGCTCGCTTTCTACGGACGTCCGGACTCGCTCCACTTCCCAGCTACTTCCATTACACCTGCTCTAATACATCTAATTCGAACACGGCTGATAATACCGATCCGAAGTGGTATAAGCGCACGCGTCAATGAGTCAGCGTGTCTAGACTGCTGGTTACGCGTCGGTGTGTGTTCTACATTATTCAAGAGAATGTGTGAGAGAGAGAGATCGATCGCGCGCTGAATTTTCGTGAGGAATGCGTCGGTTTTCACTTTCGTTCGTTCTTGAATTCTTTTATTTGCTGTATATGTAGGTGCAAGGACGCTTCTGTAATGACTGCGTTGCTCGATGAAAATTAATGGGTTGTTTGTTATAAATATTTAATTAATGAAATTGACACTTTCGTGTTAGTGGGTGGAATTAGTTATTATTTGTGTAGAATAGAATTGTTGATTCTTTGATTGCATAATGGCATTCAAGTCAGCAATATCAGATACCCCTTGTAGAGCGTAATCATTGTCTATAGATTAAAAATTGAAATTAAACTCTTTGACAGATTAGAAAAATGTGTTCGTTTGGCATTACGAAATCTCCCGCCTTGACCACTGGATACAAAAGAAATAAATTTACAAGACATAGATCTTCAATTAAAATCGTAATCTCTATTCAACAGAACTATCGAATGTTTCTTTGTTCTCAAAGATCGATAGTATAACTTTCTCACAAAATTCGTTTCCTGAATTGTCAAGTATATTGCCACGGACTATTTGGCTTGAGAAATTAATAGGAAATACAAGCTGATAAATCGATCGTAGAGTCCGCTAGCCGTCAAGATGTAGAAATCAATTTACGCTAGTCCATGCGGTGATGGATTACTCGAACAATTTATACGAAATCGCATTTTGATTAAGTCGTTTTTTATCCTTCAACACGGTTTGCGTCTAAGAATAATGGTAGAGCTGCAATAGAACAAAGTAAATTTTGTAGAACTTGTTTGAATCTAGAAACAGCGATGAATGACTTAGTGTTTTTTACAATAATATAAATGGAATTACATTTTTTTTTTCAAACTTATTATTGAAAAAAGACTCGACGAATTAATAAAAATCTAGTTGTAATCTATTTCCACAGAAACTATAATCGTACGCGATTAATTTTCTTCAGTAAGAGTTCGCCCAAAACACGTCGCGCAGTCTCCGAGTTCGCATTCGTTCTGAGCTTTCACAAGTCTTGTGCGCGTTTAAATAGCCGCGTCACTCCCTCCTTCGGTTCTTTTACTCGATCGTTGTAAGGTATGGTAGGGCAGGATATAAGGTAACCGCATCCTGCAGTATAGGGTAAACTCGTTGTTTTTTGTCAACGGATGTTCGCGCAACAATTTGCAAAAAAAAGATGGTATTATCCAGTTCGATCGGGCAATTTTACAAGATTTTGTTGCTTACTAAGGTTAAGTCCACAAAAAAGCACAAGAACTGATATCAGAATCAGGACATTGATTAAAGTTAAGTAAATAATGTTCAACAATAGTTAATAAAATGATGGTTTAAATATTTATGACCACTGATTCGTTTTATGTTTCAGCCTATATATGGGTAATTATAAAAATGAAAAAGAAAAAATCCACCAGCTGAAAGGAAAGTCGGTATTGGCTAAAATGAAAGGCTCGTCGACACGTGCCTCTCCAAAAATGTATTTCCAAAAAGTTCGATTTTTTTACAAAACCACAGGTATTGCATTCACCATTATTTCTTATATGTTAAAAAGGAAAGGCAACGAAACCAGAGCGAAAACTGAGGGATAAGCCAGGTGACTTGCAATAAAATTTTGTGACTCATTGTTAACGTTCCAATAAAATATAGCATGTAAAATATCGAGTTTAACGCGCGAAACTGGCATTTTAATCTGAGTAAAAATTAAATTGGTTCATGCTCTAGGACATGATACAAGTACAATATGTAGAGGTGAATGGTTATTCATATTGATTGAGAGCTGAAAGGTGAGTAGCGTGTGACAGGTAGCGTTGCATAATACCGTTACCAAATTCATAATGAAATTAAAGCGACGATCCTTTGATGTATCCATTCACACGGACCTCAGCTCCTCGAGCAAGTATTACGAGCCTGGAACTTGATGAGAAATTAAATACCTTCTAAAAAAAGTTGAAGTGGTCCATTTTTTCAGGGGCTTTAAGTTTCGAATATTTTGAGGCTTACAAATTTACTATAGCATTTAGTTGTTTAACTATATGAGCAACGATTAATATGAGATCCCTTAATTAACTGGATTCATTCATCGCATAGGCACCGTATCGCGAACCAGTAATTTCGTGAACGTATATTATACTGTACGTTAACGCTTTAAGTTTATTGGTCTTATTTTTTTAAATCTCGACTCTTTAAATTTTTTTAAATTTCAGAAATCGAGAAAGTATCCCAGATCCGGATTTTTGTTAATGCACTCTTTGGAACGTAACCTGTCACGAATCGCTCTCCTTTCATTTCCATCGGTAGAAGCCTTTCATTTCTACATACAAAAGAATCGTTCCATTTAATCTCGCACTTGATTTTTTTTCTAGCTGGTTTATACGTGTCAAAGTACACACGAGTGTACGACCCATATTAAAGGGTGACCATTTGTTACCTCGTAATCGACGTGTCGCATGTGCGTGCCACCTGAAGTTATGTAATTTCGATTTTTATCGTTTTCACTAATTTTGCAACGCAACCTGCTGTTAGCCACCTATATACGTATACCGGTCCCTTTCATTTCGGTTTGGTATCCCTTTCATTTTTAATGTACAACGCTTGCAGCGGCTGTACACGTTTTTACCATTAACGTATGCAATTTATTAAGAATTTTGCTTCTACTCGATATTGAAGTGGGATAGCTGAATAATTGCCAACAGTATGAAGCATGTATCATCCACCAATAGCCCAATGGCAATCAATCCCAAGTCAGAGCCGCTAATTACCACTTCATAAACTAGCTGAACGTTTGCCCAAAGACTCGTCGTCAGGCACACGTTACACTTGCATAATTAGTCTCCGCGACTCTTATGCACGTCGCCGAGTTAAGTAATTACGTCTGCCTTGTTGGCCCTCCTCCCACGACTATCTTGTTTCCCTAGCTTGCCGAAAATCGGGCGCCAAAAAGTAAAGCTCGACCTGCTGTTTGCATAACTTCTGCGTATTAACGTGTCCACGAGCTGCTGTACGTATATAATATACGTACATGCCGCATACACACACTTACACAGCTGCTCGATCGAGCCCACTCAATTCAGCACATCGGGTGAGGTGAATTTCGGTGAAAGTGTCGGGAGAGTTTTATCCCGTCGCATAACTGGATCTCTGCTGCCTTCCTCCTCTTCCTGACGTCTTTGCTGTAGCGGAGAGAAGGGATGAGACCGCCGGGCGAGTGCCGTTCTCGATGCACTTTTCGGGGGTTATGTAATAGACGGGCCCACCGATGCATTGGTGAAAATACCGCAGTTACGTGCGGCGCTCACGTTTTCGGGGATATGCACTTTTAGCCCCGTATAAATACTCGATGGACCACTGAGGAAAGCATGCAGTGGTCTCTCGGGCTCCACCAAGGAAAGCAGCAGCAGTAGCGGGACAAGCAGCAGTGCATTGCGAATTTGTTCTCAAGTTTTGCATCGAGGAGCCGACACATCAATCCAACCGGCTCAGCTGATCTAGTAGACGAAAATGTTCAAGGTGAGAAAGTGAGACCGGCAACTGGTCCTAGAGAGAGTGATTAGAAGGGGCTAGGTTATGAGATGAAAAAATACAAGTTTCATTGTGAAATTGTGCCTCGACTGTAGCCCAGCCTCGTTATACAATGTTTAGATTTCCAAAACCGATAGTGAGAATTGAGTGACTAATCTCTGCATTTTTCAGTACGTCCTTCTCACATGCCTGCTGGCACTGGCTCTGGCCGAACATCACGAGGAGCATTACGATCATCATCCAAAGTACAAGTTCCGCTACAACGTGCACGACACCCACACCCACGACATCAAGGAACAGGAGGAAGCTCGCGATGGTGACCATGTGAAGGGACATTACTCCCTCGTCGAGCCTGATGGTGGCAAGCGCACAGTCAAATACTCCGCCGATAAGCACACCGGCTTCCATGCCACCGTCATCCGTGAACACCACGGACACAAGGAGGTTACCTACGAGGGTCACGGTGCCGGCAACAGCGGTGGAATCGGCGGAAACGGCGGAGAAGGTCTCCACATCCAGCATCCACAGTCTCAGATCATCCAGGTACAGACTCAGCACAAGAAGCCCCAGCTTCTGACCACCCATGGTCTGGGACACTACAGCAGCGGATCGTCTCTCGGTTCGTCTCTTGGCAGTGGCAGCAGTTACAGCAGCGGATCGTCTCTCGGTTCATCTCTTGGCAGTGGGAGCAGCTACAGCAGTGGATCGTCTCTCGGTTCATCCCTTGGCAGTGGGAGCGGCTACAGCAGTGGATCGTCTCACGGTTCATCCCTTGGCAGCGACAGCAGCTACAGCAGTGGCTCGTCTCTAGGCTCGTCCCTCGGCGGTGGCAGCAGCTACAGCAGCGGATCTTCTCACGGCAGTGGAAGCAGCGGATTGTCTCTTGGCTCGTCTCTAGGCAGCGACAACAGCTACAGCAGCTACAGCGGCTCGTCTCTCGGTTCCTCCCTCGGCAGTGGAAGCGGCTACAGCAGCGGCGGATCTCTGGGCGGTAGCTACAGCAGTGGCGCGTCCCTCGGCTCATCTCTTGGTGCTGGATCAAGCTATGGTAAATACCAACTGTCTTCGGGTAGCCAGGGAGCTTCCAGCCTGGAGGAGAGTCTCGGCGGTGCCCAGATCAACGAGTACAAGGGTAAGAGCGAAGGCAGCAGCCACGGCAGCCACGAAAGCCAGAGCTCGATCAAGCTCGACTTAGGACACCACGGATCATCTAGCCTGAAAATCGACCACCACGCCGGTATCGGACACAGCTCCCACAGCCTCAGTCACGGACACGGTGCTTCCGCCATCAGCCTGGGACACGGATCGTCTGGCCTCTCTCTTGGCGGACACGAATCGTCTGGTCTGTCTCTCGGTGGATACGAATCTTCTGGCCTATCTCTCGGCTCTGGATCATCGGGCTCGAGCAGCATCTCCTGGGGTCACGGTTCGTCGGCTGGCCTTTCCCTCGGTGGTCACGAATCCTCTGGTCTCTCCCTTGGTGGCGGAGAATCATCTGGTCTGTCTCTTGGTGGCGGAGAATCATCTGGCTTGTCCTACGGTGGTCACGAATCTTCCGGTCTGTCCCATGGATCTGGAGCCTCTAGCGCCAGCAGCATCTCTTGGGGACACGGATCGTCCTCTGGTATCTCCATCGGTCACGGATCATCTGAATCCTCTGGTCTCTCCCTCGGTCACGGATCGTCTGAATCATCTGGACTCTCTTACGGACACGGATCGTCGGAATCATCTGGACTCTCTTTCGGACACGGATTGTCCGAATCTTCTGGTCTTTCTCTGGGCTCATCCTCCGGCAGCTCTGAATCATCGGGCTCCTCGTCTGGCTACAGCCACGGTCACTCTGAGATCAAGTTCGAACAGGAAATCAGCGGCTCTAAGCACGATCATGGCCAGCACAGCTCTTCCCAAATCAAGATCGAGCACATCCAGCCAAAGAAGCACCACTCTGAGCACCGTGGCAGCTACGGCCACAGCGAGATCAAGATCGAGCAGGTCCACCACAAGAAGCCCCAGTACCAACACGTCAAAATCCATCACGAGGAATCAGAACACGGCGGCTACGAGAGCCACGGTCTTGAGGGAAGTTCTGGATCGATTGGTAGAGGTTCGTCCGATGGTGGCTACAAGTTCTCTGAGGCTGAGCTGAAGCTTGCTGAGAGCTACAGCAGCGGTGGAAACAGCGAGGGAGGCAGCAGCTCGGGTGGTTACAAATACGAGAAGCCCGCCATCAAGTTCGAGATCCCTTCCAAATGGTAGATGATCGACTGTACCTATGATAGATCGCGCGGGGATTGTAGATATGTCTGATGGTTTTTTTCTGTTCATTATTATTATTATTATTTTTTTTTTTTAGACTGGTTTAGATGCTCTAATCGGCGCTTTATTCCTTCTCAGTACTAGATGAGAACGCAATAAAGCGAACCGCACGACAGTTACTGTGACGGAAACGATCTTTCGTGTCTACAGTCAACCGCGATCTATCACACGCATAATGTAAATATGCTTATATGTAAATGCACATCGACAAAGAGGCTCGGTATCCTTTCGGTGGTATCGAAATTTAGCACCATTTGTCGCGCCAAACTCTTCCTCGCTATATCAGAGTTGAAGAGAACTATCGGCCAGTTAACGAAAAAACTAATAGTATCACCAAATCGAGTCTCGACACCACTACGGCGCGAAGTGGAAAAGTTCTGTATATCCATTGTATAACCGTATACGCAGCCACGTAACTCTTGTATACTTAGACGAAAATTTGTTTTCCGCTCTCCAAAGGAGCGAGACGCGCGCAAATGAGAGCCGCGAAGCAGCTGCCGGGAGATTCCGGTCGAAACGAGTTTTTCGAGATAACGAGACGAGAGCGTGAGATTGAAAAAAAGGATGAAAACGAATCGGCACTTTCGTCGTGCTGAAGCTCTCGCAGGCGCATTTGCGCGCGGTTCTAGATAGAAAAGTGTGTTGTTTTTGTATATTGATTTTTTTTTATGATATTTTTTATATGTACCATAAATGTATTGCAAAGAGCGGGCGAGGATTTGCAAAGACTCCCGATGCCTGCAGAAAAAAAAACTTGAAAATAAAGTACGATATTATATATACCTACATGAAATGAGATTGTATAACTTGCTTTCCTTTCGTTCGTCCCTTCCCATTGTGCAACAAGCGACATGCCAATTATGTTTAATCGTATTCTTTTTATTTTGCTGAAATTTCTTTTGGATTCGAAAGTATTTGGCAAAGAATACGCGGGTCTCACGCGAGAGATCGATAACCGCAGCTTTCAAATTCTTGTAAAATATACTTTTTTAGTACGACTTTTGAAAAAAATTTTAAATATGAGTATCTGCGGATAAAATTTGTTAACTACATTTTATAATATCCATTTTCATAACATTGAAAGTTACGTAAGTGAATCTCGTTCTTCGCCTTACACATGCCCCTGCAGGGAAATAAAAAAAAAACAAGCAGTACATTCGTTCAGACAGTAACAGACAGTACAAGACTTACGATTACCCAAGAGCATATATGATTATTTTTTATGCAATACGATTGGAAGAACAAAGCGTACGGAGTGCAAGTTACGTTTGATACTCGGACAGGGCCTGCTCCTTCCCTACTTTTTTTTCTCAGGCCCCTTCTCTTACTGTAGGGCCACGCTAATAGGTTCGTGTCGTGAGAGCGCGAGTGGAACCTCTTGCGAAAGAATTTCGGTTATATGCGTTAAGAGCTACTGACCAGCAGTATAAAAAGACTAGGATCGCTTCGATACAGCATCAGTCTCATTCCAGACAAACTAGTAGACATGGCATTCAAGGTGAGTTCTTGAAAAGTCTCGTTATCAGTGCTGTGCATAGCTCTCGAGTTTATTCACGTATATTACCGCCGCGCAGTGTTGTGTATATAATAAGTCTCTCGGATTCTCAATAACTCGAAATAATTTTTGCCTTGCAGTTCGTGATCTTTTCGGCTCTCCTGGCGGCCGTAGCCAACGCCGGACACCTGCCTCTGTCCTACCACGGCTACGCTGCAGCCCCACTGGCTTACAGCAGCCACGCTGCTCCCCTGACTGTCCACCACGCTGAAGTTGATCACTACGACCCACACCCCCAATACAACTTTGCCTACAATGTGCACGACTCGCACACCGGAGACGTCAAGAGCCAGCACGAGCACCGCGACGGCGACGTAGTCAAAGGCAGCTACTCGCTCGTCGATCCCGACGGCACCAAGCGCACCGTCAAGTACACCGCCGACCCCCACAACGGATTCAACGCCGTCGTCGAAAAGGAGCCACTCCACCACCACGTCGTCGCCGCCCCTGCCGTAGCATACCACGCCGCTCCAGTTACCCACTACGCTCAGGCTCAACACCACGCTCCTCTGGCCTACGCCGCACACGCTGACTACTCTTACCATCACTAAGAGTTGACTCAGTGCGTTTGGATGCACTGACTGTTTGAATGGCGATTGCAAAGTCGTCAATTGTAAATATTGAAGATGTATTGTGTTCATAGTTGGGATTTCTTTGTAATGAGAGATATTCCGCACACCTGTATTATAGCAATAAAAGCACTCCAATCTACCTCAAACACTATATGTTTCTTTAATTCTACCTGCATAATCTTCATTTAATACAAGCAATAGTTTTTATTCTGGTCAGCCTAGAAGCCCGTAATTTAAAATATTAGTATCTCTAATCAATATATTGCCTAATACCAAGTACCTCCAATCCTTAAATGTTTGGCGAAATATGAGCCGTTAGCCATGACTTAACTTAAATTAAGTATTTTTTTCATAAAAATTTTAATAACCAAAAGTTGTACTTTTCATTTATTTGTGAATTTCTATATTATAATGTAGAGTTTTTAGTTAACCCAACTAAAAGTTGAATGAACAGATAAATTGACTAGTTAAAATGTACAGTTTAATGTCATGAATACTTTCGTAATATATGATCGAATCATAAACGGCGACTAAGACGGTTACAATTACCAGACGCATACAGTGGAATTGTCTTGTTTGCTTTCTAAAAAATGAAACCTACGACAAAGCTTGGAATTTTTACTTTCTACATTATTATGCTGAAATTATTCGAAACACAATTTGAATGATCAATTTTACCTGATATGAAAATATGTAAATCTAATGTAAACCCAACGAATATAGTTTGTAAAAGTTTTCAGGTATTTAAATATTAATAGGGCAAAAGGTATTTATAACAGTATAAGACAACAGTTTTGGAGGCAAGATGAAATAGTTTTTATTGCTATATTGTACATAAAATCGTATTCAAAGCTTACTCAACAATATTTACAAAATCATGAAAAAACTTCAAGTGCGACATTCATCTTCAATTTATTTACAAGAATGCTTTTAGCACTCACATACACGCATCGGCTAAATACATATACACCGGTTCTAATCGCACTAGATCAAATCTTAATGATGGTAAGAGTAGTCAGCATGTCCAGCGTAAGCCAGAGGCTCGTGGTGAGCATAGTGGGCTACTGGAGCGGCGTGGTAGGCCACTGGTGCAACAGTCTTGATGGCGACGTGGTGGTGGAGGGGTTCCTTGCGGACGACGGCGTTGAATCCGTTGTGGGAGTCGGCGGTGTAGTCAACGGTGCGCTTGGTGCCATCGGGGTCGACGAGCGAGTAGCTGCCCTTGACGACGTCACCGTCGCGTTTCTCGTGCTGGCTCTTGATGTCTCCGGTGTGCGAGTCGTGCACGTTGTAGGCGAAGTTGTACTGGGGGTGTGGGTCGTAGTGGTCCTCTTCGGCGTGGTGGATGGCCAAGGGAGCAGCATGAATGGCCAGGGG
The DNA here is from genome assembly GCA_012977825.3 of Pteromalus puparum. Lineage (NCBI taxonomy): Eukaryota > Metazoa > Arthropoda > Insecta > Hymenoptera > Pteromalidae > Pteromalus > Pteromalus puparum. The sequence continues at coordinate 1,627,654 of CM053169.1, forward strand.
GGCAGCGTGGCTGCTGTAGACTAGTGGAGCAGCGTGACTGCTGTACGACAGGGGAGCAGCGTGGCCGATGCCAGCGGAATAGGCAGCCGAGCTGATGGTTCCGGCGTTAGCGCAGGCCACAAGGGCGGCGAAGGCGACGAACTGTTAAATGAGATAAAACAGATTATATGCTTAGGAAAAATGATTTTCATGAGTAAGACCTTGTTAGAAAGGCTCTTATGCAGTTCACAAAATTTCAAGAACTTACTTTGAATGCCATGTCTGCTTGTGTGTCTGGAGTGAGACTGATGCTGTTTCGGTCGAAGCTTAAAGTTTATATACCATTCCTCCCACAGTTTAAAACGCATACGCCCGAAATCATTTCGCAAGTGGGCCCGCCTCGCGCTCGCAAGGTGCTCCTATCGTGTAGCCCAACAACGGCAATACGACCGGGAAAAAGGAAGGAATGAAATGCTACTTCTCTCGCAATACTCCTTACTCAAGCCATACACTTGTCCTTCCCAAATTATTATAATTATGAATATATACGGTTAGTTTATAGGCATTGCAATTTTTGTTACGCACTTGATCCTGACCTTGTTGAGAATAAATATGTATTAAATATAAATAAATGATTTTTTTCTGCAGTCTTGAGAAATTAACGATTTATCAATAGTGCAATCTTATCATATATAGCTTTCAAGTTAAGTTGAAGTGTTTCTTGCTTAGTATGGTTATTTTACTAGAGAAAATACGAACAAAATTTTCTAAATATGAATGTATAATACATGTAAAACCGGCTATTGCGACTATAATAACTCTATTTGATTAGGTCACATCAAGCGAAAGTACCTAAATTTGTGTTAAGTTTATATTTATAGATGTATAACAGATAAGAACTGCCACAATATGTACGTGTTTTATGCAATTAAAAATTGTAAGGTAAATTAAAAAAAAAATGATTTCATATCTGTCATTGTTGTAGAAATTATGCTTCTGACATAATTGTTTAAAGAAATTTAATAATACTCCTTTAAAATTTTTGTTTTATTATAAAGAATCATTATAAAGAGACAAAGACTTAACTTTCTATTAATAGTTTCATGCAAACTTCATATGATTACTTCGTTTGATAGCAGAATTCTATTATTATATACTCATTATTTTTTCAACTTATCTCAATAGTTATTAATGAAATTAATTCATCAATGAAATTTTTCTTTTTGGCAGTGATCTGTACAGTGTACATAATTTCTATTGGCAGGAGGTATGCTATATTTAGTGCATCAATTCGTTTGTAAATAAAATAAACAGGCTGTTATGAGGATAATCATGGTTTTTATTAATATTTAAAAGATTTGTGATCAGGAAAATCAGTACGATTCACAAAAAATTAAAATATCTAAAAATTGTGCTAAAAACAATACAGCAGTATTTACAAGGCGTTTACGCTGACACATTCACGCAAGTAGCTATACAACGTCGATTTCATTAAGTAATTAAGAAATCTACATTGGTTTTTAGTGATGGTAAGAGTAATGCGTGTTGATGGCTAGAGGCTCGTGATGAGAAATGGTCTTGATGGGAACATGGTGATGCAGAGGCTCCCTGTGGACGGTGGCCTGGAATCCGCTGTGCTTGTCAGCGGTGTAGTGGACAATACGTTTGTGTCCGTCGGCGTCAATGAGCGAGTAGCTGCCGTGAACGACGTCTCCGTCGCGCTCCTCCTGCTGGCTCTTGATATCTCCGGTATGAGAGTCATGCACTTCATAAGCAAACTTGTACTTGGGGTGGTGGTCATAGTGATCTTCTTCGATGTGGTGGTGAGCAATGGGGATGGCGTGGCTGACCAGCGACAAATGAGCACCATGACCATGGTAAGATTGAGGAGCAGCGGCTACAGCTGCCACGAGAGCTGAGAGAATAATGAACTGTAAAGAAACAAGCAATTAAATAATTAAATAGAATCAGAAAATTTTTCTAATTAAATTGTAGATTTTTTTTCTATTAATTTGTTCCACGAGATTGGTGGAGACTCTTACCTTGGAAGCCATGTCTGCTTGTGTGTCTGGATTGAGACTGATGCTGTTTCGAGCGAAATTCGGGCTTTATATACTTCGATCCCTTCGGTTCGTAATACATATCCCCGAAAACATTTCGCAAGTGGACCCACCTGCAGTTACAAAGTGCAACGATGGTGTAGCAGAGAAAAACGAGAGTGAGAGCGTGAAAAAAGAGAATAAGCAAGAAACGAAATTTCGTGCTCGCGTAATAAACGTAATACCTACCGCATAATTGACCGACTTTTGATCATTTAATACTTTTTTTATTATTATACACCCACATATTAGTTTCAGAGGATATATTAATTAATCCATGTAGTTATGTCATTCTATTATAATTATTTTTAATCATTTGAATCTATCCGAGATTAAAGACTTTCTCAAAAATAGTGATGTGTCGTGACTATTCATAATTGATTCTGAAGCTTTTTCTACAGTAAAACAATAAAATTTAAATAGTTTAAATAAAAGTACAGCCCTAGACGCTAGTCACGCTCGAGAATCGGAATCATGCGATAGCAGGGAAATGAGTGTCGGTCAGTGACTCGACTTCTCGGAGTCGTAGACAAAAATCTGGAGGTGTACATTGGCTGTAACTGTTTGTCAGACTATTTTACACTAAAACGAAGCTACTTGCAGAGTTTTAAAAAATGTACACCCCCAGAACCCGAGTTACACGCTCGAGAATCGGCCTCATGCGCCACCAGCGAAATGAGTGTCGGCCCGTTACTCAACTTCCCAAAGCCGTGGACAAAAATCTCAAAGTGTACATCGACTGTAATTGTTTGTGCAACTATTTTACGATAGAAAAAAGGTATTTGCAAAGTTTCAAAGTCATGTGTACACTCCCACAACGCGAATTACTCGCTCTGCTCGTGCGAGAAACCTCGAGCAAGGTAGAAAACCATCTTCCACAGCAGTGTAATAATATACTATTGATATATATTGCTGGTATAAAAAATAGTCTTTATTGTCATATTCATATTAATAATTCATTTCAAAGCAATCGATTCAATCAATAAAAATTACAAAATTTAAAAAGTTTAGCTTTAAAGCAGCAATTTAATTGTGAATAATTGCCTTAGTATAGTGCTTTAAATAAGACGGCACCTATTAGGATTTTTGTGTATTATATTTGTCGTCGGAAATAATTGATAATACATGTAACTTATTTTTATCATTCATATATATTTTTCATCAGTATTTTTTGACAAAATCAGAACAATAGTTTGTGGGAATACAAAAATAATTTTTATTACATATCGTACAAATATGAAAAAAAGAATTTTCTAATACAGTTCATGAAAATTTAAACTAAACACGCTTCAATATTTACAAGGCCATTTTTAGCCATCACATTCACGCAAAAATCAATTGAAACTAGGATTATTTAGGTGAATTCTTAATGATGGTAAGAGTAGTGGTTGTTAATGGCCAGAGGTTCGTGATGAGCGATAGCAACGTGGTGGTGCAGAGGCTCTCTGTGGACGGTGGCTTGGAATCCATTATGTTTGTCAGCGGTGTAGTGGACAACGCGTTTGTAACCATCGGCGTCGATGAGGGAGTAGCTTCCGTGAACAATATCTCCGTCGCGCTCCTCGTGCTGGCTCTTGATGTCTCCGGTGTGCGAGTCATGTACGTCATAGGCAAACTTGTATTTGGGGTGGTGGTCGTAGTGATGTTCTTCGATGTCGTTGTGAGCGATGGGGATGGCGTGGCTGGTGTAAGTTAACGGAGCAGCATGGCTGATCTGGTAGGTCTGCGGAATAAGACCAGCGTTGGCTACAGCCGCCACGAAGGCCGAGAGGATGATAAACTGCAAAAGATAAACAAACTTAGTTTTTTTTTTCTACGAAATTTAAACTTATTAAATTAAAGCTATTTGTTGAAAAATTTTCACTACGGAGTAATTCGTGGTAAAAACCCACCTTGAATGCCATGTCTGCTTGTGTGTCTGGATTGAGACTGATGCTGTTCCAAGTAATGTTTAGACTTTATATACCACTGCTCCCCAAACTTGTAACCCATACGCCGAAAATTCTGTCGCAATTGGCCCCACCTGCATTCACAAGCTGCAGCTATGGTGTATAGTCGAAAAACGGGAGTGAGAGCGAGGAAAAAGAAATGGAAGGAAGTAGGTACCTGCCCGCGTAAGAATTGTATTACCGCATAAACCGACCTTGCCAAGGTTGCTGCTTTCATTTGCACATTCTTGAAATGTGGGGAAATAGAATATGTATTTTGCATTATTATTTTGTCGAAATTTCGGACACGTTTTGGTTTACGTATAAAATAATTAAGTTATCGCGTTATATAACTTGATAAGCTAAGTTTTTATGCATCTAACGATATGTATTTTTTTCTCCTAATTCCAAACTTGGACAAGAAATGAGAATATTATCATGCGCTTAAAAGTAGTGTAAATAATCAAAAGTTCCGAGTCTGTTAAAAAAAGTTTTAGCTCAAGGATGGTCGTGCAGGAGAAACAAATATGATAAGTAGACAAAATTAAATGTAATTCTTTATTATACTATCAAAAACAACTTTTATACAACAACATGCACTCGAATCATAACTTTTACACTCGCAATCAAAACTCCACTATCGGCTATCGCTTAATGGTGGTAAGCGTAGGTAGCAGGAGCGGCATAAGTCAGAGGCTCGTGATGAGCGTAGTGAGCTGTCTGATAGTAGGCAGGGGCAGCGGCGTGATAAGTGTGAACGGCTGGGGCAGCGGCGTGATAAGTGTGAACGGCTGGGGCAGCGGCGTGGTAGGCAACGGCTGGAGCAGCGGCATGGTAGGCTACAGCTGGGGCAACGGCTTTGACGACTGGAGCAGCAGCAACGGTCTTGACTACGTGGTGGGCGAGCGGTTCCTTGTGGACGACGGCGTTGAATCCGTTGTGGGGGTCGGCGGTGTACTCGACGGTGCGCTTGGTGCCGTCGGGGTCGACGAGCGAGTAGCTGCCGCGGACGACGTCACCGTCGCGCTCCTCGTGCTGGCTCTTGATGTCACCGGTGTGCGAGTCGTGCACGTCGTAGGCGAAGTTGTACCGGGGATGAGGGTCGTGGTCGGCGTCGACGATCTTGGTGTGGACTGCCAGAGGAGCTGCTGCTACAGCGTGCGTCTGGTAAGCCACGGGGATGGCGCCGGCGTTGGCTACCGCAGCTACGAAAGCTGAGAGGATGATGAACTGTGGGAAGAAAAATTTCATTGAGTTGGTTTTTTTGCGTAGTTGCGTAATTTCGCGTTGGATCCTTTGCGTCAGGAAATCGTGGTTGCGTTATTACGACAACGAAACTTGATATAAATTCTGCATTGTCGGGTAAACCGAACCGGTTCGAAGTTAACATTCTCGAGCAACCGCGAGTATCCGCAAAGCACGAAATTCCTTACTGTCGTTACGTCATGTTTTGTATACGGGATACCCGGTCTTGATTCTCACAGCTTTGTTTCATCAGGATCAAGTTTACAGTAACTTTTTATTCGTTTCAAAAATTTACTCGGTTACAAGTGAATTATGATTAGAACTGAAATGGCAATGCAACAAAATTCAGGACTGCTGGAAATCGCTCTAAAGTGATGTCACTTTGGAGCGATTTTCAATTAAAAACAGACAGTACTGAATTTTTCTGCATTACTGAATTTCAGTATTAATTTTTGCAGGATAAGGTTTCTCTGCTCTTATGCATAATTTTCACAGAAAACCATGATTCAATGACGCAGTTAAACAATTATATATACAATGTGAACGAATTGAAGAAAAAAATGTAGCACTAGTGGTCTAAACAGAAACTTCACTTCAGCCAAAAACCACCAAAGCACGAATTTCTCCGAAAAACTGTAACTTAGCGCACAGCTCGCATCTGATGCTCCACTGGAAGAGATCGAGATGAAAAGTAGCCAATTCAAGCACACAACTCACCTTGAAAGCCATGTCTGTTCGCAAAATTGTCCGGATCGAGACTGATGCCAAAGCCAGTGAAACTTAGACTTTATATACCCCGGGCCACTCGTAGTCCATACAGCCGAAAAGTTATCATTTCGCAAGATGGTCCTCGACGCGCAATAATATGAGAGCAAAGCGCTGAATCGACGCCCCTCCCGCCGAAAAATATTTATCCTCGCTTTGAGTTATTCGCGAGATGGCTAATGCCGCCCGTGTCTGTACGAAAGACCGGTTGCGAGGCTGTGCAGATACAATCGTCCAGATTTCACGTGATGTATATCCAAGAGAGCAGAGATTGAGTAATAATTGAGAGACGTGCCGACGTACGGCTTCATTCAGCGATTACTCTCTCGTCCGAGATGTATGCTTGCGATTTTTTCCTCTCAGTCGGCTCTTGGCTGCCATAAGGGATTAAGCTGATGAGCTTTTAACGAGTGCACGGCTGAGGCGAATCGATAATACACGTGCAAGAGGGCTTGGATTTGGTCGAGGTATGTGACGTAGGTGTGCATTGTCGGGCGATGTTTGCTTGGGGCGAGGTTGCAAGCGGCTATTGTCACTGATGACAATTGCGTTATGTCTGCAGTGGTGTGAGTGTAAGAGTAATGCGCTTTTGATTTAGCAAGACAAGACTGACGTTCATAAAAACTACGCTATTAAATGCATCAATTTTACATAAAAAATGGCTAAGATTATTTTTATCAAACATTTTGAGTGTACAGCTAGCAAAAAATAAAAAAAGTTAATTCAAACGCGATCGAGGCAGTCTCGACCTGATTTACGCGTAGACAGTTACGAAAAAGTCCCGTCGTCCAACTCTCGGCCGGTTATAGGAGATTTAGTGTGTGCACACGCGCAGAGAGATTCGCGACACGCATAAATCTTTTTTCGCCGCGCGTGGTCTGCGCGCTACACAGAGTCGCAGTATCCTATCGGGTGAAATATGGTTCAGAATGAGCACGTCAATCAGCGTCTGATTTTCGGCCTGGAATTGGATTTCTTTTTTTTCTATATCGGGTGTGAAGGATTGAGTTGTGTGTGAGTGAAAAAGTACGTAGATTGGTATCTCGTTGAGGTATGCAGGTATAGTTATTTGTATTTCGTACGAATTTCAAAATGAGATCTGGATCTTGCCGCTAATTTTTTTTTTCTCGTCATAGCACCGAAATGCCTCGATCTCGTTAATGACTCCAAATGTTTAATCGAGAATAAATTCGGTCTCAATCCTTCCGAGACTAATTAGTGAGATATCATCTTTCTAAATTTCACCTTCTCATCTTAACTGCAGTCTACTCTCGTATGTATACCTACTGCAGGTATACGCACAATATATGCTCTCATTAGGAAAGCAATCAGCGTAGCCGAAGGTCGCTGCGCATTGTGTACTTTCGTAAGACTCAGCGTAACTGTGAATTGCGTAACGCAGTATAAATCCACGCGTGCCGCTGCATTTTTTTCGGCTTTTCGGCGCGTTTCTGCAGCAACGTGCGAAAGGACGGCTATGCATGTCGAACTAATGGGTTATTTATATAGGTGTAGCCGGCTTGACAGCTTGATTTTTGCTGCTGCTTTTTTTTGAGGCTTTGCGAAACCGCCTGGATGCGAGACGTGAACGAGGTTCGACTTATTCCCGTTTATAACGGTGTCGGGGTCTGGATTTGATTTCGGTAATGAGCTTTTATATGCAAATTCTATTGGAGTAATGCGTTCGTGCGTTGATTACGCAACGATGTTGTATAGTTATACAACAACAAATAATATAATCGAGACTGAAAGGTAACACGCGTTTGAAACGCTGTTCGACTGATCGTGACAACTTTTCCCGATAGTCCCGTAATTATCCACGCGCGTACACCTTTCGTGATTCCTGGAAATTAATCGACACTCGCTCTCACGCACGTAGAAAGTTCAAACGAAAAGAGACTCGATAGACCGCTTCAGTGTTCTGCCGTAGCCTTGACCGATTGATATCGAGCGATATTCAATGCACCTGGGCGGAGACCTTACGAAATTTCCTGCTGCAGCACGTGTAGCAAGTACTTTTCGAGAAAGTTTCATTATAGGGAATATTGCTTTTTCAGGCACGCTCGAGGTTATACAAGAGTCTCGTGCGAATTTACGACTGGTTCCTTTTATTGTTTTAAGGCTATGTGTCGTTATTGTAATTATATATACAGAGCGGCACAGTATTTAACAAAATTACGTAATTGACTCGTGTCTTGTTTTAAATAATTAGGTAACGTACTTTTTCTTAGGGAAAAGACCGAGTGGCGAGTAATTTCTTTAATGATATCAATTTTTCAAAAGATTTTGCCCATTCTTATTTCTGAAAGACTTTATGCTTATTAAATTTACACGATTTTGTCTTGCTCGCTTTTGCAAAACGCGTAATTTAGCCGATACCAAGATTCGTGCTAATAACCAGTTTCAAATTCAAGTTTACCGACCGACCGCCGCGTCTACGTCTGGTACTTTCCTTTCTTTCTTAAGCGCATTCCTTCTATGAAACAGATCTTGCGCTGAAGGTCGTTCGTACGAAGGTCAAAATTTTTACCGAATCACTCTAAAATATGAGTTTTAGACTGTTTTTTATCGATTTTAACGAAAAAGCTCTCGATATCCCTCCGATACGTAACCACGACCCTCGAAAACCCAATTCAGACTGAACCATCTTTGCTCCTCGCACCTCAGCTTATATATAGACTCGAAACAACCAAGTCACCCCACCACATTGGTAGCAAAAATTTCGTCGCCTCGTTACGCGCATCTTCCATGCGAGGAATCCATTGTCGCCGGAATAAGTCCGCTCGTTGCCCAACGCTCCGTACATTGGTATGTCGGGAGAGAGAGTCACATATGCGTCCGCATACCAATGCCCCAAAATTCAATCGCGGCGGCAGAATAATGCGCCGCGGGATATTCCAGACGCTTATAACTCTTTTCTTTGCCGAGAAGCACTTTTCTTTGAGTTTTCTTTGAATATATGTGAAACGAAGAAATTTTACTAAGTATACCTACATGATTGACGCCTACTGTTTCGTCATAAGAAAGTTGTTAGCTCAAATGTGCTACCATGTATCAATATCACAAAGTCATCGCGTGATTCGACTTAGCATCAAATTCATTTTCTAGTAACAATATAGCCATCTGGTTTTATTGCACACGTGGTAAAATAAGACCGTATACAAGTCAAATTTTTGCAGACAGAATTATCTTATCGCGAGGTCATTAATTCGCGAGATCGAAATACATAAAATACCCCCCCCCCCCTCCGTGACTCAGACTTTTAATTGACGTTGCTCGGTGTAAAAGGGCCCGTGCAAGATAAGGTACTCCGTAGGTGTACCCGCGAATGCAATTGTCTCGCAGCGGGAGACGGCAACGAGGGAACAAAGGACGCGTGCAAGGTCATGCTCTCCGCAGACGGACTTTGTTTATGCGCGAATGCTAATTTTCATTGCAGCTCGAGGATTGTTCAAGAAAACATTTTGCACTGATATACGCAACCTGATGATCGCTTGTTATACGATGGCATAACAGCCAGACGCTGAATAGAATACAGAGCAATAGCTGTCATATAACCAAAATGTCGCACCAGCGGCATTAGAAATGCACACGGCACTTTCGTCGAGGATCGATGAGTCGTCGGTGTAAGTATGAGTAACCGATCGCGCAATAGCGAAAATCGCTCTTTCTCTCTTCGGCCAACTTGACCTTGACGACAGATATCGCAGACCCACATAGACGAGTCGAGCGGCGACCTTAGCCGCAACTACCCTTGTGTGTTTTCGAGTGCGCAACCGATGATACGCCGCGACGCATCCTCGATTCGGAATCGAGCAGGTGGAGGTGGCAGAGAGACGACACGGGCCTACAGTTGGGACATCCTCCGACAATAAAAGCGCCGAGCTGGTCAGTCGGTGTCATCAGTCAGCTCATCCTCACAGCTACAGCAGCAGCTAGCTCAAGCTCCTCACTCGCTTTGTCGAAGAAGAAACCAAGCCCAGTCGAAATGGCCTGCAAGGTATCACTCGATTTCTCCGAGCCGTCTATTCTATTTCAACAGTTACGCTAATTAGTATATCTTTGTGCTTTCAGACTCTCGCACTCCTCTGCCTCGCCGCTGGCATCGGCTGCATCCAGTCCGCCGCAGTGGTCCCAGTTGCCACGGCTCCGGTGCTCGCCAAGGTCGAGAACCTGGACGCACCTGCCCAGTACAGCTTCGCCTACGACGTGCAAGACTCCATCACCGGTGACTCCAAGGCCCAGTATGAGACCCGCACCGGCGACGTCGTCCAGGGCAGCTACTCGCTCATCGAAGCCGACGGCAGCCGGCGCATCGTCGACTACACCGCCGACCCCGTCAACGGATTCAACGCCGTAGTCAACCGTGAGCCCGCTGTCGCCGCCGTTGCCCCGGTTGTCACCAAGACCGTCGTCGAGGCTCCAGTTGCCGCTCCCGTCATCGCAGCCAGAACAGTTGCCGCTGCCCCGGTCGTCGCCAGAACCGTCGCCGCTGCCCCGGTCGTTGCCAGAACCGTTGCTGCTGCTCCTGTCGCCGCTCCAGTTTTCGCCAGGACCGTCGCCGCTGCCCCAGTCGCCGCCCCAGTCTTCGCCAGAACTGTAGCCGCTGGACCAGTCGTTGCCGCCAGGGCCGTCGCCGCCGCTCCAGTCTACCAGGCGTACACTCTTCCCAGAGCCGTCGCCACGAGGGTGGGAGTCCCTCTGACCTACCCCGCTTACATTTAAATCTTTCGAGGCGATCGATCGGCTTTCTTTTGTATACGTACTGACGGGTGATTTGCAGTTCTCGATGAACATGCCTGTAGGATAAGATGGATGTGCTTTAATTCGTTTGAGAGCATTGTACATAGGCCAGACGAAGGTTTCTTTTTTTGTTAATAAAGTTGATTGATGTTTTACGATTAATTCTGTTCTTGCAACTCTTGATTTTTCTCCAATCGCCATACACCTTTCCTTCTTTTTACCTGCGTACACAGCAACGATTTGGAATTTGACAAATAGTATAACGATTATTTTTTCATGATAATCCATGCCGCGATAAGAAGACTTTTACTTTTTCCGCCTACTATATACTAGAAATAATATAAGCCTTATTACAATCGAGCTTATTACGATCTGTTATAAGAACGTGGCTGTTGAGTAACGATTCAGTCAAAAATGAGTGACAGTAGCGCATATAGCTTCTTAAATTTCACTGAAATACCTGCAGAGAAACTCAAGCTCCGTTAAAGAGCGTTACATCTAGAGCAAACAAAAATCCAGCGGGCCTTAAATAACAAGAGAGATTCCAATGAAAAACAGCTCCCGCGCGCAATAACAAACGCACACGCGTACAAAAAGTCCCGAAAAGTAGCTCAGCTCGAAAAATCAATTATTCTGCTTTGAAAGAAAAATATCTCGAACGTTCCGTTCGTCCTTCGTTCTCAGAAAAGCGAAGGAAAAAAAAAACATACGCAATTTTTGTACCTCAGTAATACAAGAATAACAAAAGCACGCTCGATTACGCACTGCTCATCGAATTTTTAATTCCGATCGCGTGCCGAGGTTTGACAGCGGGTTTCACGTGCGTCTGGATGTATGTATATATGGTATGCGCGTGGCTAACGTAAGCCTCGCGGCTGCAGTATTACGAAACGATAGTCCAATTATTAATAAATTTGAAATTTCGCGCCTTCAGCATGAGTGGCCCAAGCAGGTCTAAGAAGACAGTTTTGGCAGGTAGCCCACTTCTATATATCTATGACTCGGCGCACGCATTAACATAAGGGAAACATGAAAGTGCCTCCGCGCCATCTATCTTCGCAGCCTGAAAGTTCAAGCGGTAGGGGAGAGGCCAGTCCACAAAACTGTTTTTATTTACATACGGTGTGTTTGATCTTAGCGGTATTATGCGACTGATTCCTCAAGCTGGCAGCCTGCTGGCGTTGCGGATATTTTCGGTTCGATATTAGCTGGAATACTGATTTTGGATCATCTATTTTATATGCATTTCATATTTTATCTGTACATATGATTGACGAGCAAGATACTTGCATAAACCAATGACTGAGTAAAATTTACTTGACGTGTGCCAAGCATTTATTTATTCTTTATGCAGAGCCCACATTTCGCGTGTGACTTTCCTCCACTATACAAGTATAAGAAAAGCTTGGTGGGTCATCGTGAAAAGGAAGAAAAAGCAAAACTATTTTATCAGTTTCAAACAGGCTCATAATTTATTATCACTTCTGTACATACAGCATAGAGAATGGCAATAATTCATCAAACGATCATATCAACAGATCGAATCACAGTGTTCTGTTCGGTGTGGCGTCTCGCAACGCGCATGGCAACTGAGATTGTTTGTAGAAAAAAGAAAAAAAAAGGAGGAGGTAAAAGAATCTTAAAAAACTAATTCAACTGCTGGCAGAAGTTCAGACGACGGTGGTGTAGGTCAGACCGGCAACAGGCGCCTGGTAGCTGTAGGCTGCGGTGTAGGCGGGGTAGCTCAGAGCCAACGTCCTCACGGCCGGAGCAGAGACGAACCTCTGGTAGACGTTGTTGGTCACCACAGCGGGCACAGGCACGGGAGCGGCGACGGCGCGGAGGGGCACCTCCCCGACGGTAGTCCTCTGCTGCTGGGCCTGAATTCTGGCGCTCCTGGCGGCCTGCTGTTGCTGAGCGGAGCGAAGCTTCTCGGGCTGCTGGTTCAGCTCGTCCTGCTCGTCGTTGTTGTTGTTGCGCTGCAGGGGACCGGAGCGAGCGTCGATGACCTCGACATCGGAGTCGGGGCCGGAGCTAGGCACCTGGGGTGGAGCTGGTCCGGCTGGGGCCACTCCCACGGGTCTGGCTGGCGCTACCGGGGCCACTCCCACGGCCGGCACCACTGGGGCTGCCACGGCGACTCCTGCAACCGCTGGCTCACGGCTGACGACGGCGTTAAATCCGTTGATCGGGTCGGCGGTGTAGTCAACGATGCGCCGGCTGCCGTCGGCCTCGATGAGCGAGTAGCTGCCCTGGACGACGTCACCGTCGCGGGTCTCGTACTGGGCCTTGGAGTCTCCGGTGATGGAGTCAGCTACGTCGTAGGCGAAGCTATAGCGGGGATACGCGTCGACCTCCTCGGTCTTCACTGCCACTGGGACAGCTGCCACCGCAGGCTGGGCAACCTGGACCACTGCGCCCCTGGCCAGGGCCACCACTGCCAGCAGGATGATGCACTGAAATCGAGTCGTTAGGTGTTAGATTGAAACGAGAGAGACACCTTTGTCTGAAAGAACAGGAGTTAGATAAGCCCGTGACTGCCTACCTTGCAAGCCATGTTTTCTTAGCGAGAGGATCACTTGAGAACTGATGACTCGGGGTAAGATCGTGGCTTCTTTTATACTGGTGATGCGCGTCGTCTGCGCCTAGCCTAATCCTCCTCTGCATCTATCTCTCCATCTCTCTCTCTCTCTCTCTCTGTCTGGCTTCGTCGCGAAAGACGCCCCCACCTATGCGAATAATCCATCCTCGTCCCGCGGTTGAGTTTCGGTGACCTCCTCCTCATAACTATGTATTGTGCACGTCGAATTGCGCGGGCGGCCCTGATGGTTCTAGATGTGTCCACGTTACTTCATGTGCCTGTCTGCGCGCGCGTGTGTGTCCGATGCCGACCCGCGAGTCGTCGCCTAATACGCGACTCGAAAACCGATCGAAACGACCGCGAGAGAGCTGTACTTACAATGATGTGTATATAATCGATATGCCACGAAGCGCGATGCTTGTTTGAACATCGCGCGCGCGCTCCTAGAGGTCATTCCCGTGACCGCCTCGAGTATACCTATACGCGCATGACATATGCGCCGCTATTGCGATGCGCCAGGGTGCGGTTTTCGGTGAAATTCTGAAGGATATACATAAGAAGGCGAACTGCCAATTTTGGAGGCCTCAAGGAGGTGGTGGTAACGGGTGTCCTGCAAGGATTCGTGACGGTATGTACGTTACGCTTGTGTTCTTGTTTAGAAACGGCCACGGTATTGTGCAAGATGCAATTTGGAGCTGCGCGTGCGATATGTTTTAAATGGGATCGATTGTTCTGACTCGCATGATAATAGTCGCTCCACGTTCGCAACTTTTGAATTTTGACTATCAACGTGATCTAAAATTTGCAGATTTGGTGATAAGTGTTCAAGTAATTTCTCCAAAGATTGAATAAAAATTGGTGTCATTATAATCGCTATTATATCAGAAGAAAAAGAACGAGCCAATCAATGTCCCAAAAAAGATCTCAATTGCAATTTACGCTCCCAATAAGAAAAAAAAAATCACTCGCAGCACCCGTTAATTAAAACGGCGAATAAAGCCGTCTCCTCCAGCGTCCCACCATCATAATCCTCTCCAGATCTGGAACACTTTTGTGTTGCCCTCGTACGTAACCGATAATTGCAATTCTAGCACGAGGTGTATATGCGTATACGTATATGCAAAGCACCTATGACAGCCGAGCTCGAGTGAAAGTCGTCAAACGTTGTTTAGTCACTCGGGCTCGCGTTTTCAATCAAAGGCGAGCGCTGCAATTCAATGTCAAGTCGTTCACTTGATCTTATATGATATTCCATGCAGAGACATGCGCGCGAGTCTTGCGTCAAGTTTCGCCGAACGCTCGCAAAATGCTCCGCACGATTATGGCGCTAGGCGCTTGACACACACGAGCCGCTGTGTGGTAATTTTTGGCTTGGATTGGCGATGCTTTTATTTATGTGGATGCCTGGCCTTTTTGGCCACGAGCTCTTTGTTTATATGTGATGCGCTGCTCGTTCGATTGGCTGGCTGCGTCCCTTTATGATTCGCTGCGTTGTTCGTGTTTTGATTTCGAAGCTGATACGCTTCGTCGTTGCGACACTTTTTTATGTTATAAACGAAAGAAATTCTCCGTAGAAGGGAGTGAATTTTCGATACGTAAATGTTCATGGAATTGATTATTGGAGATATCAACTTTACTTTATAATTTAATTCGTAAAATTTCAAACTGATTTACATTAAGTATATTAATTTTAGAAATAAGGTTTTGGGAAATTAGGATATAAGGAAATAAAACAGAAAAACGAACGGTTTATGATTCGTATAAAAATTTAATAATTGATTACACAGTGATTACATTCGTCGACAGGCAGTCAGCGCCGCAAACTTAAGCGCGCGCGCGCGACGCCGCCCTCGAGTAAAAATTAACATAATCCTCGCGCATATACAATATATAGCATATAAAATACGGGTATATATATACACACAGGGCGCACACCTCTCGTCTGACTAGGGGACTAGGCTGCTTACAAACATTGGGGCATCGGGCATAACTACAACGCTAGGTCGAATAATATATGGATTACATCTCGTCATCAGTGGTGGAAGGCGAAGGGGTGTCCGACCTTGATGGCGGCTGGAACCGGCACCGCCGCGGGGACGGCTGCCTTGAGGACGGCTGGTTCCCTGTGAACGACGGCGTTGAATCCGTTGACGGGGTCGGCGGTGTACTCAACAACGCGGCGAGTACCGTCGGCCTCGATGAGCGAGTAGCTGCCACTGACGACGTCTCCGTTGCGGGTCTCGTACTGGGCCTTAGAGTCACCTGTCAGCGAGTCCTGGACGTCATAGGCGTAGGTGTACTGAGGATGAGGGTCGTACTCGTCGAGCTTTGCCAGGACTGGAGCTGGTGCCAGGGCCAAAGGTGCGGCGGCGGGGATGATGCCGGCTTGGGCCAGGGCGAGCGTTGCGGCGAAGGCGAGGATAATCTGAAAGAGAAACGATAGAAATTCAAAGCACTGATTTTGATAACACTCTTGCAGAAAACTGTATCACAATATCACAGAACGTCACTGTTTCGATATTCTCGAAAAAAAAAAGATCACCTTGGCGGCCATTTTCGTTTTGCTTGGGTGTCAACGAGGCGAAGGTGGTGCGAAGAAGAAGAGTCGGACTCGGAGGTGCCGAATGTGAGACTGATGTCCGGATGATAGCGTGGCCGAGTATTTATAGGAAAGCGAGCCAGTGGCGCGAGCTCCATTACTTCTGGTGCACGTACGTGATCGGGTCGCGACATTACGCGTAAGCAGTCTGGCCTGGAAAAGTTTCGCCCGACGTGCCTGGCTTTGCTCGTCTTCTTCCGAAATCCGTATGTATAGCAGCGATGAAAGTGACCGCTCGGACGCGTGGCCGACTTTTCGCTCCTTGCGCGCTTGCAGGCGCCGCGCATGATGCGAATTTTTTCGGCCTTTAATTCGGGGATATATGCATAAGCGACGAGGCTCGCTGATAAGAATTGCTCGATTTCACTTCCTGCTTCAGATCGAGAAAAACTTTCCAAAAATCCAAGCATTATTGGCTAAGCGACCCAGTAACCAAATCACCAGGGTAGCGGACGGCCTAGCCCGCGAAAATTAACGCTCCGATCGTATCGCTCATTTCTATCTCAGTAGATCAGCTCGAGATAAACGACTGCAGCAGCGGATATCACGCAGGGAATGAAAAAGGAGCGTCGACCCGCGTCAATCCGTCTATTTCTTCGGACAATATTTTTCCTAACAAGCCCGTCCCGTGCTTTCACCTTCACGTTGCGTAAGCTCCTTTTAGGCACTCTCGCGTAAGTGTAGCGCTTCCGTCATGTCTCCGCGCGGAAAACCCTCGCGGAATACCTGATGCGATGCGCCTCGGCGACCTACTAACGCGATTCGCCGCTTTTCGCGCTTCCAGCTGCGATAGGCGCAGGAAAGCTGCCGTTAGTTAATGAGGATTGCTATGGCGAAACGGTGTGTTTTAATCGCGAGCATCGTCGAGCTTTGAATTTCTATAAGCAGGCGTTTGTGTTTCGTTAGAATTTGTTTGTAACAAAATCGACGCTCTTTTTCATAATCTCACCTAAAATACGAGCTTTTTATGATTTGCATGAAAAAAAAAAAAATAATTCCCCGCTATAAGCATTGTACATTTCAACAAGCGCTGCAGCGCGCTTCCGATTTGTATTCCGCGAAGAATATCATGCAAATTTTTTTGCGGAGAGAAAATAAATTGAATCTCTGCGATATCTGTATTGTGTACGTGTATATACCAGAGAATAATTCCTAATCCCAAGAGAGTCGCCGTCTTTAAAGAGACGCGCGCGATAAAATCGCTTATTAAGGTGTCAAAAACTGCGTGCGCGCTCGTAAATAATGATAAAAGGAGAGCCCAAGCGTGCGGCTGTTAATATTCATGAGAGAGCGAAGCACTTTCACGTCCTGTCCCTCTATACGCACTATTGCGCGACAATGAAAGTAGCGGCTGGGCTACCGTCGAAATCGCGTATTGGATCGATTATATCTGTAGGGATATAGAAATTTGTTTCGATTAATCGCTGTAACGACAAATTTGTCATCAGTGTGCGATTGCGCGAATATGCGAGTCTTTTGTGTTTTGGGAATCGAATGATTGGGACGGTTGATGAGCTTCCATTCAAAAACGAAATGAATGAAGGCATGCGTTCTAGTTTTATTGGCTTCGCGGTTTTGCTTAGGTGTCTAGTGCTATAAGTGATGTATGAGATTTATTTTATACATCAGATTTATACTTCGCCCCAGTAACCTCTATGAATACCGTAGTAAACAAACCACTAATCTTCCTTAGCGCCAGCGGGTTCATCGCACCTCTCGCGCGATTACGTAACATCGACGCGATGAATCTCCATCGGATGGCTCATAAAATATCTTACGGTGATTCAGCGCGAGAAGATGTGCCACAGCCTTGACCGTGAACCGTAGCCGTCCCCGCAGGCAGCTCTGCATCTTCTTCAGACGCTTCCTCATTCTCTTC
This sequence comes from Pteromalus puparum, assembly GCA_012977825.3. Classification (NCBI taxonomy): domain Eukaryota; kingdom Metazoa; phylum Arthropoda; class Insecta; order Hymenoptera; family Pteromalidae; genus Pteromalus; species Pteromalus puparum. The sequence continues at coordinate 1,645,472 of CM053169.1, forward strand.
TTCCTCGTTCCTCTCTTGCGTATACGTGTAGACTGCCATATATAGGTGTGTGAACGTTGCGTCATGCGTTGCGTCGTTGCTCCTCTTCGCTGCGCAGAGGACATTCACCTGATGTTTGTCGAAAAGACTTTTTCGGTGTATCATCCTTATTTCTGATATTTTTAATCGTCGAATCAACGCAAACTGCGACAAGGGCCAGCTTTCTCCCTTATAGCATCATTACAGGTTTCGCAATAGTCGGATAACATACGTATACGATCGCGAGGCCCTTGGTTAAAAGGTCCAATAATTCACCACGGCGGCAATGTCTATACGCACGCGAATCGCTGCAGGTGGAAAGTCAATCGCAGGTGTCGCTCCCGGCTAAATGTAACTATCGTACTGTTGTCTCTATCGGTTTTTCTGCTGTGGAGAGAGGATTTTTTTTCTATCTCAAGCTATCGCTATTAATTGCCTAGTTTACCGAGTAGTACAGTGATTTATTGCCTGCTGATTACTCGTTATTGTTTTTTTTTTTTCGGATAATCCGATATCATTTTTTGAACGGAAAAGATTGGCGTAAAGTTAATTCTCGGTTGCGCAGAAGCCACATAGCATATAGCGCAGTGTCACAATAGCCCTGGAGCACAGAAGCGACAGAATTAAACGCGGAAGCCTGGCCTTTATGTCTCTCACAACTGCATAGGAAAAATCGTGCACACACGTGCAGTGGTTAATTGCTCGGCGATTAGAGATTTTTCCGTCACGGATAAACGCCTTAATCAAATTCGTTGATCGCCCCGTGACTTTTTTCCTCTCTCGTAATTTTCAGTTATACGCGAGAAATGATGTCAGCGGCGGCAATTATTTTTTACGCGGCTCTCGGAGCTTTTGCAAAAGACCTCTTTGACGCAACGGATGTACTTTTAATCGAGCGCGAGAAGTATAGCGAAAAAAGATTTTGTTCGTTTCGTGCTATCGATTAATTAAAATACCTCTCGTACCCGATGAAACATTCCCGCAGAGGAGTGTGTCGAATTTTTCCTGCATCGACGAACTCAGCTCCCTCGCCCTAAATTTAAACCACGCACACGCGAGCATTATGAAATGCCCGTCGCGCTCTTTTTTTTTCTCCTCCACGATCTTTGTCTCAGAGCACACGGCGGCAGCTCCATCAAGTGCAGGAAAGTCCTCTGAAAGGATTACGAGCGTTGTCATTGCGTTGCACTGCCGTATAGACGAGCAGCTGTCGCGTATATCTTATAGAGCCGCGGTAGCCTACAGTTATCTGTCGGATAAAAATGCAATGATCGATGCCAGGGGGCGTGTGCACGATAAGTGGGCTCCTTCGAGCTATATAACCGGGACCTGGGCTTTTGCGAGGATTAGACAGCTTCTGTACGGATTAGAAGAGAGTTGTAATCTTTGCTGCACTGCAAGTTTCGGCTGTACCATGGCGTTCTTGGTATGCTGGGCTCTGATCCTTGATTTTTTTTTTCAACATACCCTTTTACATACGTAATATAACTATTGTCTTCTAGAAAACTCTGACAATCCTGACCGCGCTTCTGGCTTCGTCCAGCGCGGTCCTGGTCCAGCCGGCCCCTGTCGAGCCAGTGGTCCCGATACCAGCCGGAGTGAAACCCCTGGTGCATCCGAATGACGACGCACACCCGCAGTACAGCTACGTGTACGACGTGCAGGACGCCGTGACTGGTGACTCGAAGAGCCAGCACGAGGAGCGCGACGGCGATGTGGTTCGCGGTGGTTACAGTTTCATCGAGTCAGACGGCAGCCGACGCATCGTCGATTACGTCGCTGACTCCGTCAATGGATTCAACGCCGTCGTTCGTAAGGAGCCAGGAGTCGCTCCGCCGACTGGCCCCGTGGGACCAGTGGGACCAGTGGTGCCCAAGGTACCCGTGCCAGCACATCGTCTGGGACCTGTTTCCATAGGTCTGACTTATCCCGGAGGTCTGCCTTATGGATACCCCAGAGCTCTTCCAGGTAACAAGGGTATTGCGAAGCCTACTTTAAATATAACGCATGTATCGCGTCGGATACTGTTTCATTATTCCTGACCTTTAAAAGGAAAAAATCGAAAGCTCGTGTAAACAAGCAAGGCCGCGCGTATACGAGTCGTTGCGTAACGAGAGAATCTGTATAAGGCATTTGTTGTAGCTATATTCTTCATCCGACCATTTTCTTATTCAACAGTAGCAGCAGTGCCACCGTCGAGTACCTTCGTCTCGGTGTCCCGTCAGCCTCCCGTGTCTCTGCCTCGTCCTTACGGCTTTGCACCTTTCAACCCCTACGGCGGACCCATCTTCGCCCCGAATTATGGATTGGCTCCAGCTGTGGTCCCTGCGCCTGCGCCGGTGGTTGCACCCCTGCAGCCAGCTCTACCACCTCAGAAGCACCTCCCTATCGGTCGCTATGGCTACGCGCTGGCTCCCAATGTGAACTTCGGTTACGCCTACCAGCACTAGAGGTTGCCGACGAGAGGTTTCGCGTGTGCGAGAGGTGAATGAGTGAATTTGGAGCGAAACTGATCTTACTTTTCTTTGCTGAAAGTGAAATTTAGTTTCGCGTTTCCGCTACGAAATTGCTTTTGGTTTAATCGAAATTAGTCTCGTTTGTTCTGTAAACTCTCGCCGCAAACGCGTAAGATGGTACATGGTTTCCTCGCTGAGTTTCAGGTTCGTTTTCAATTTTTTTTTTTTGCACTCAAATTTTGAGATTCGACTGAAAAGGGGAAAAAAAGCTTACAAGAAAACGAACTTTGTACTCGGCTGCGTATATCAGTAGTAACAGACGACATATGAAACTACATAATTATATCATATTATATTTCATAATCAAACTACACGATGTATACGAGAATGTAATTACAAAAATACACGTATGTATAACAAATAAACGATATTTTCACAGATAGCAAGATCAAAAGCTTACGTTTTCTCGATCTGATCCCATCTATTACGAAAGCAAAATCTATTTCGAATACCTCGTCGTAAAAGCCATTTCTCTCGATACGATAAATCTCGCATTACACGCCGCTCACCAACAATGGAGACCGGTGCATATACCTGCTCTCCGCTTCGCTGGACAATTGGCAAATGTCGGCCAGACCGTCAGAGCGGCTATCTTTATACCGCATCCTCGCAAAAAGATCGCGGACACGTTCTTCCCACCGAGAAAATTTCGAAGGCCGCGTTGCGCAACAGTCGAGACCTTCGTCCGGAGATCGGGTCCAGCGAGACTTGACCGGTTCGCGAATTATACTTTGCACGAGGATGATGAGCTGATGGTCGAAAGGGCGATTGTGGCGTTAGCGCGAGGTATATTTGGCAATAATTTAATTAGCGGAAAGGAGGAAAGTATACGCGAGAGCTTTGGTTAATTGTCGAAGGATAGACGCGTTTGATATGGGCGAACTTGGAAGGACGCGAGGAGAGACGTGGCGAGATAAAATAAAAACTGGTTTTTTACAACCAAAACATTCGCTTGTTTTTGAGAGTTTTCTGCGATTGAGTCGCGATCAAAGGTTGCGCGCGAGAAAGTGGGTCAGCGATCAACATTTCAAGTTCAACCGGCCAAACAAATCTAACACTTATTCGCGGATGAATCATTACACGACGGTTTACAATAATTTTATTGTCGCCGCTGAAATTGGATCGTTTTATTTTTGGGCGCATTGCCGCAGGGGGACGATTGTTCCTTTGAAGCTGTTCTGAACGACGCTTTTTTCCGAAAGAATAAAAATTTTATTACGGTCCAAAAATGTGTTTCTCAACGCTGCTTTATACTCAAGTAATTAATCTGATGGATAAAAAGTAGGTTGGCAGTTTAAGTATAAACGCGTGATTTATTATTAAATAAAAAGTAATTTACAATCTTTAAAAGCTACCTTTTCATAACCATTAATTCGTATCTCAAAAAGTTAAGTATGCCTTTCGAGAGGGCAATGAGGGCAATATGAACTTCTCGCTCCATGAACAGTTCTATGTACAAAAGGCGACACTTACATTATGCTACTTATTTCTATTGATAGTACTCGGAGTTTTCATCAAGGTTTCCACGGTACAGTTGGTAGCCCGGTGGTATGTTGATCATCGCTGGGAGGGACGTGTATCCCGGTGGAAGGTCGTCCTGTTTCTGCTTTGCCACCGGAAAGGTAGCTCGGGGCTTTTCCTGGGCTGAGTAATATTCGGGTTGATTTTCATACAACTGTCTGACCTTTTCGTTGTTCGAAGCAGTTAAAGTTGAGTATGGCGACGAAGGCTCTGGTTGAGTTTTTGACAGGAGGAAGGGTGTCGCCAGGGCAGCGTGATCGTGGAAATGCTTGTGGGATATCATATAGTCTGGCGTCGATTGGAAGACGTGAGAATAGGCTGTACCGCTAGATGCTCGGCTTACGGAGGCCAACGTGACGACGAAAAAGGAGAGGAACTTGTTTATCTGCGGAAAAATAGTCGAAGCAAGTTTAATTTTAAATGATTATTTTTAAATAAATATGTATAATAAATATCTCACCGAAGACATGATGCTCGCTCCACAAAACCTTCTGGACTGATCCTAATTCCCCTAATCTCCAGCAGATATATCCTAACTCTCACCTAGCTTCCCCGACCATTGAAATTTCTCTTTCTCTCCGGTTCCATCTCCCATTTCACGCGTACAACTCATTATGCTCACTATACCCTGTCAAAACGATCTGACAGCTTCAAATTCCAAATCTGCATGTTACGCCACGTCCGATAGGATACAGATATACTATAACAAGATCGGCCACGAATTTCATGTTGTTTTATTTTTGCGCAATCGTTCGCTGCGTCTACGATCTTTATCTGCGTACGCGAGTCGAGAATACGTGGTTTCGACAGTTTGTTTCGATAGGTGCGTGCCTATACACCGAAATTAGGCTATATACTGCGGCTACTGGGCCCCGAGGCTCTCGGTGCCAATTAACATTCAGACGCATTGTTTTTTTTTTCTAGACGAGGGTCTGCATTTTCGGGCCAGTGATTTTTTTTCCAAAGTGAAAGGTCCGTTTTCAATTAGGCCTGCTCATAGGTGCGAGGACTTTTTGCGTGTATTAATCCATGGGTCTGCGAGCCGTTGCACGTCACGGTTTTTGGATTACAGATATGATCGCCTGTGTGCTCAAGGCCTGGGAGATTATTTTTGTATTAGCTTAATTGAATTCCTTGTACTAGGGTATCTGTATTGTACTTAATATTTGTATAAATATACGCTGGAATAGGAGAAAGGAGAATTAAAAGTATTTGAATTTCATGGCAAATGAACGTTAACATTTATTAACAGAAACAACATGACCGTTGGCGTCGTACAGCGTACTGTTAAAAAACAAAGTGAGCATTGAACTCATTATAACAATGAAGTTGTCGATCCGCGAGTCGTCGAGACATAGATAAAAAAAAAAAAAACCAAATGAATTACATCGATGTGACTAATTGACGATGTGGAGCGGCCGTCTTCTCGCAGATGATCAGCGTTGCTCTCTACCCACGAACCGGGTAGTAAGAAGCTGATTCTGTCGACGGGATGTCCTCAGCGGCTGTTTACCAGGAGCTGGTGTAGTGGGCAGCGGGGGCGGCGTAGGCGGAACGAGGTTCCCGCCGTCGTCGAGAAGAGCCCGCCACCGTTGCGTCAAGACCGTCGGTGCCCCCGCCAGTCGTCAAGACCGTTGCTGCGCGCCCAGTCGTTAAGACGTCCATGCGCCCCGTCGTCAAGACCGTGACCCGCCGCTGACCGCAGCTGGCCACACCGACCTTGGCGCCGCTGCATGTCCAGACTGCCACACCAACTACGCCGCCGCTAACTGCCCCAGCTTCTGACCTACGCCGGCCTGCCGCCCAGCTGTCCACACCACTATCTGCCTGGCC
>CM053169.1:1651384-1746542 GCA_012977825.3 Pteromalus puparum
GGCCTCGTAAGCGATGGTTGCGTGTGAGACTCGTACGCCAGAGGGCTTCGTATCCAGCAGGATGCCACTGCGCAGCTGCGGATAGCTCCAGCCTGCGCAGGCCCACAAAGGGGCCGAAGACGACAAACTGTGGAATAGGAACAAAAAAAATTAAAATTTTAATTAATTTTAGGAAGCCTCGATAAAACTATTGGTCTTGTGCAAATATTGCGCTATCACCTTAAAGGCCATTTTGTGGATTGTTTGCCTCCAGATAGACTTACTGAAATTTCGACAGGGCGATCGAATGATACCAGAAACTTGGAGGCAGGTCCGAGCTTATATTACTCAATTTTTTCCCGCATGGTCATCCCAATTTTGCCGCACCGTTCTCGCCATTTCTCTCCCGTTTTATCCCAAACCCCAAAGAATCGCACGTCTGTACATGATAGTGCATTCGAACATGATTATAAAAAATGCTCACTGTACAATATCTCGAGTAAATTTCATCGATATCCTTCGGCATTTACACCAACAGTATGGGAATAATACTCGTCGAATAATCGTAATTTTGACTGAGTGATAAGCATTTTAATCAATTTTGAGCAGCATATTCATTTAAATTTTAGAATGATACATTAGCTATTCGAAATAGTTCGAAAAAATGAGTCTTCACATTTTATTCAGGACACCTGATAGTGCATGTACTCCAATGCATGCAGATTGAAGGTCAAAAGTTGTCTTTGAGGCCCATATATACGAGAAAGTACGAATCGGCAAACGAAAATTATTCATTCACACGAAAAGTACTCTATCAACCTTGGTTTTGCTATACGTTAGCCTCCACACCGCTAACTAATAGTATCACCTGTAAATACACTGAACTACAAGATAACATAATCTCAAAATATCAAGCGTTTATTTGAACAAATAATCATTTTTTTTGACACTATAAATTTTAATTACAGACGCTACCCGTAAATCACATTGAAATCACCACATCAGTTGTCCGACAAGTGAAGCCAGAAATACGCGATTCTCGAGGTCCGGTAGAGAGGCGATTTCTCGATCCCTAGAATCGGTGGCATTAAGCTCGGATCCGCATATTTCCTTCGTTTCCGTCTACTTTAGCTATGACATAGCTTAAATTAACTAGACCGCCGCCCGGCATTAAAAAGCCCGATAGGTGAGCCCCAGAATACAAGATTCTCGAGGTCCTGTAAAGAGGCATCTCGAGCTCTAAGTCGACCCCTTGGGCCGAACCAAAAAGTACCATCGACTTTTTTGTGTTTTTTCCCTGCTCTTATAAGCCTTATAGCGCTTAAATTAACCCTAGACCGCCGTGGGCATGAAAAAGCTCGATAAGGCTGAGCCCCAGAAATACAAGATTTCGAGGGGTCCCGGTAGAGAAGCGATATCTCCGATGCCTAGAAGTCTGTGTCCAAGCTCACACCGCATGATTTTCTTCGTTTTTCGTCTACTTCAAGCCTATGTAGGTTAGATTAGCCTGGCCCCGCCGCGGACACGAAAAACGGCCCGATAACGGAGTTTGTTAATACTAGCATCAGACAAGGTTTTTTAAAAAAAGGTAAATAATTGAAAAGAGCAGCTGATCTTAAATATGGCGAACTATTGAAAAGAATTTTATTCGATATATTACAACTTATTTCAGCAGCCTATACCTAAGCCGTACGTTAAAATACAAATAGCTTATTATAAAAGATGTCTTCGTATGCATAGCTGGAAAAACAGTAGAGAAATAATTTACATATAGTCAGAACTGCTCGGGTTTTTTGGGGGACCCCAGGGAGGGCTACAAAAATCATACATTCACACAGCCTAAACATTGTCGGAGACTAATTTTAAGTAGTGCGATTGTAGCCAGTAGCAGGCCGCATAGGCAGCGACCAGCTGGAGGCCTGTCTCCTGACACCTTGACTACAGGGCGCGGGACGGGCCTTATCGGCGACTGCAGCGCGGCTCTTGTGAACGACGCATTGAATCCGTTGTGGGCTCGCGGCTTCTACTCAGCAAGCGCCGACCGGGGTTTGCCGCTTCAGCCTCAACGGGGAGTACTGCTACGCCACGACAACATCGCCGTCGCGTGCTCCTCCTGGGTCTTGGAGTCACCGGTCAGGGCGTCGTTGACATCGTAGAGTAGCTGTACTGAGGTGGGGGTCGTACTCGGCATCGATCGGTCTTGTAACGACGGCCTTGGCTACTGGCCCGGCGTAGGCAACGGATCCAGTGCGGCGTAACGATTTAGGCGATTGGGAAGCGGCAGCGTATGATTTGTAGCGCAATGGGGGGCGGCGTAGTGCCTTGATATGCCACGCGAGCCGTGCTGCAGAGCGGGCAGGCCAAGTAGCCACAGCCGGCTGCGTGTAAGCTGCGTCCCGCAGAGTAGGGCATTTGTCCAAAGCGCTTGCACAGGCACGAGGCAGCCCGAGAACGACGAACTGCAAGGGTAAAATTTTACGTTAGATCTAAATTTGTTTACAGAGCACTTGAGGAAGCGACGTGATCGAGTCGAACGTTCCTAAAGGCATGTGTATATGATTACGAGATCGCGCTTGATCGATCGGACTGTGGAGCGGAGGCTGATCGAGTGATGCCCGAAACTCGAACGAACCCCGCTTATATACTCAACTTATAGTTCGAGGACGCCCCTGTGTCTCAAATAACGCGGCTTACTCCTCTCCCATCGTACAGCCGTCGTATACAGCCAGCCTTCATGACCATCCGCAGGCTACGAAAACCCCGGAACCCTCGCCAATTCTTTCCTTCTTTCTTTCGGTGTCGCAATACAGCTTGCGGGGATACACACGCCCTACATTTTTCGCCGGGCTTCTCGTGTGCCGCGACCCTTGCTGCTGATTCACTTTACTGATGATGTCAGCCGAAATACGCCAATAAACGCCGTTACGTCACCTTTCTCTTTGCTTCTCTATTTCTCTCGCGAGAAGAGCACCACTGATGCAGCAACTGATGCCGGTAATTTTTTTATGACCTTTTTATCCGCGCGCGGTGCTCTTGAAGGCGAGACACACCGCGTGCGGCTCTGTAAATGGTAGTAGACGACGTAATTATTACGACTGGAGGAGACTGGGATGAAAACAAAGCCTATGTGTTTTAGCACAGGCTTTCACCGCTGAAGCGTCTCCTACCGATGAGAAATTGATAGATTATATAGTTAGTCTATCTGATTATCCCGAACCGCGTAGCGCGAGCTAAGATACTTTTTCCTAATATGCTGGCTCCTATGAATAAAAATCTTCTCATTAAATATGCATTATTGGAGAGCGCTATATATAATATTTTCTATCTTATAGCTCTATTAATATTGACGATATTTATATTACAGTGTCCTTGGAGAGCTCCGATTTGTTTCAAGCTAGGAAAAACTTATGGAAGTTTTAAATCAAATGATAAGAAATATAATTTCATCTCAAATTCAAGTTAAGTCAACAAAAGTTTATACTCTTGTATCGCACTCGCAACGCTGTCTCGTCGACAAGAGTACCGATCCATTATCTCTCAGCCGAGACAATCGCAACGCACAAGCCCCATCGGCGCAAATTTTCAGGACTGCAGACAGACCACACAATACCAGCTAGTCTCGTTGATTAATTACCCCCTATTAAACAACGTTACAAATCACGGGCCCTCGAACTCAAAGGTCGTGCGCGAGAAGACGCGCAAGCGTAACCGTGTCGTAATCTACCTATCAGGGAAAGACAGAGAGAGAGAGAAAGAGAGCGATGGAAGGCCCTGATCCTTAGTATCTCGCCTGACCCGATCTTCGGCGCACGCGAGAGAGGAGAGGAAGCCGCAAACACCTGTCACTCTCTCTCAGATGAAATTCGATGGCTCTCGTGAAACTAGACCAGCAATTTGATCGAGCGGCGACAACGAGCATGCGATTATGCGAGATTTGGGCCACATGTGTGAGCGGCCAGAGGTGGGACAAGTTATTCGTGGAAGAAATGGATCTGGAAGGCGTGGCTTTAATATTTAGACAGCTACTCTTCCCTGATCTAGTTATATAGGACGTCCAAGTCATAGCATCGACATCAGTTTTCAGCTCGAGAACATCATCAACAAGCAGCTCAGACATGGCATTCAGAGTAAGTTTGTGCGAACAATCAATTCTGACTAGAGTCATTTTGCGAGTAATTTTTCAAAGACACTTTTGGCTATAGCTACAGTATATTAACAAACTATTATCGTTTTCAGTTCCTCGCCCCCTCGCCGCCTTCGTGCTTGCGCCTAACGCCCGCGCCATCCATCAATCGCGTGGCTCCCGCCCTCCAGTTCTACGCCGCCCGGTGCCAAGACCCGTTCGTGACCAAGGCTGTCGACGCGAGTACGACCTCCCCAGTCACTCGTACGTACGATGTCCAGGACCAGCCTGACTCGTGACCTCCAAGAGCCAAGGAGAGCAGCGCCCGGTGACTCCGTCCGCCCGGAAGCTACTCCCTCCTCGACACATCCACGGCACCCGCCGCACTCCACTACACCGCCGACGACGTCAACGATTCAACGCCGTCGTCGAGAAGAGCGAGCCGCCACCGTTGCCGTCAAGACCCGTCCGCCGCGCCCCAGTCGTCAAGACCGTTGCTGCGCGCCCAGTCGTTAAGACCGTCCATGCCGCCCCGTCGTCAAGACCGCACGCCGCCCCAGCTGTCACACCACCTACGCCGCTGCTGTCCCAGCTGTCCACACCACCTACGCCGCCGCTGCCCCAGCTCTGACCTACGCCGCTGCCGCCCCAGCTGTCCACACCACCTATGCTGCTGCCGCCCCAGTCGTCAGAACCTACGCTGCTGCCGCCCCAGTTTCAAGACTTATGCTGCTGCCCGGCTTACACGCCTACTCTGTCCCAACCTACCCCAGACCTACGCCGCCCCAGCTGTCCACTCCTACGCCCAGACCTACGCTGCACCAGCTGCCACTCTTACGCCAGACCTACTCTTCCCGTCGTCACTAAGTACGCTGCTGCCCCAGCTGTACACACACCTACTCCGCTGCCCAGCTGTCCACGCCACCTACGCCGCTGCCCCAGCCGTCCACGCCAACTACGCTGCTGCCCAGCCGTTCACACCACCTACGCCGCTGCTGTCCCAGCCATCACCCACAGACGTCGTCGGCGGTGTAGTGGACGGTGCGGCGGGTGCCGTCGGATTCGAGGAGGGAGTAGCTTCCGCGGACGGAGTCACCGTCGCGCTGCTCCTCTTGGCTCTTGGAGTCACCGGTCAGCTGGTCCTGGACATCGTACGAGTACGAGTACTGGGGATGGGGGTCGTACTCGGCGTCGACAGCCTTGGTCACGACGGTCTTGGCAACCGGGGCGGCGTAGAGGACTGGAGCGGGAGCCACCGATTGATGGATGGCGCCGGCGTTAGCGCAAGCCACGAAGGCGGCGAGGGCGAGGAACTGAAAACGATAATTAGTTTGTTAAATTACTGTAGCTATAGCAAAAAGTGTCTTTTGAAAAATTACTCGCAAAATGACTCTAGTCAGAATTGAATCTTCGCACAAACTTACTCTGAATGCCATGTCTGAGCTGCTTGTTTGATGAGTTCTCAGCTGAAACTGATGTCGATGCTATGACTTGGACGTCCTTATATACTAGATCAGGGAAGAGTAGCTGTCTAAATTATTAGCGCCACGCCTTCCAGATCCATTTCTTCCACGAATAACTTGTCCCACCTCTGGCCGCTCACACATGTGGCCAAATCTCGCATAATCGCATCGCTCGTTGTCGCCGCTCGATCAAATTGCTGGTCTAGTTTCACGAGAGCCATCGAAATTTCATCTGAGAAGAGAGTGACAAGGTGTTTCGCGGCTCTCTCTCTCTCTCCGCGTGCGCGGAAGATCGGGTCAGCGAGATACTAAGGATCCAGGGCCTTCCATCGCTCTCTTTCTCTCTCTCTCTGTCTTTCCCTCGATAGGTAGATTACGACACGGTTACGCTTGCGCCGTCTTCTCGCGCACGACCTTTGAGTTCGAGGGCCCGTGATTTGTACGTTGTTTAATAGGGGGTAATTAATCACGATGACTAGCTGGTATTGTGTGGTCTGTCTGCAGTCCTGACAAATTTGCGCCGATCGGGGGCCTTGTGCAGTTGCCGATTGTCTCGGCTGAGAATAATGGATCGGTACTCTTGTACGAGACAGCGTTGCGAATGTGCGATACAAGAGTATAAACTTTTGTTGACTTAACTTGAATTTGAGATGAAATTATATTTCTTATCATTTGATTTTAAAAACTTCCATAATGTTTTTTCTAGCTTGAAACAAAATCGGAGCTCTCCAAGGACACTGTAATATAAATATCGTCAATATTAATAGAGCTATAAGATAGAAAATATTATAATAGCGCTCTCACAATAAATGCATATTTAATGAGAAGATTTATTATTCATAGGAGCCAGGCATATTAGGAAAAAGTATTCTTAGCTCGCGCTACCGGTTCGGGATAATCAGATCAGACATAACTATATAATCTATCAATTTCTCTCGGTTACGAGACGCTTCAGCGGTGAAAAGCCTGTGCCTAAATCAACATAGGCTTTCGTTTTCATCCCACGTCCTCCTCCAGTCGTAATAATTACGTCGTCTAACTACCAATTTACAGAGCCGACGCGGTGTGTCCGCCTTCAAGAGCACCGCGCGAGAGATAAAAAGAGTCATAAAAAAAAATTACCGCATGCAGCTGCATCAGTGGTGCTCTTCTCGCGAGAGAAATAAAGAAGCAAAAGAGAAAGGTGACGTAACGGCGTTTATTGGGCGTATTATGCGCTGACCATCATCAGTAAAAGTGAATCAGCAGCACGGTCGCGCACACGAGAAGCCCGGCGAAAAATGTAGGGCGTGTGTATCCCCGCAAGCTGTATTGCGACACCGAAAGAAAGAAGGAAAGAATTGGCGAGGGTTCCGGGGGTTATTCGTAGCCTGCGGGATGGTCATGAAGGCTGGCTGTATACGACGGCTGTACGATGGGAGGGAGTAAGCCGCGTTATTTGAGACACAGGAGCGTCCTCGAACCTAAAGTTGAGTATATAAGCCGGGGTTCGTTCGAGTTTCGGCATCACTCGATCAGCCTCCGCTCCACAGTCCGATCGATCACAGCGATCTCGCTAATCATATACACAATGGCCTTTAAGGTAACGTTCTGACTCGATACACGTCGCTCTCTCAAGTGCTCTGTAAACAAATTTAGATCTAACGTAAATTTTAACCCTTGCAGTTCGTCGTTCTCGCTGCCCTCGTGGCCTGTGCCAGCGCTGGACAAATCGCCTACTCTGCGGGACCAGCTTACCACGCAGCCCCGGCTGTGGCCTACTCTGCTGCCCCAGCTCTGCACGCTGCTCCCGTGGCATATCAGGCACACGCCGCCCCCATTGCCTACAAATCATACGCTGCCGCTCCCATCGCCTACAAATCGTACGCCGCTGCACCCGTTGCCTACGCCGCCCCAGTAGCCAAGGCCGTCGTTACCAAGACCGTCGATGCCGAGTACGACCCCAACCCTCAGTACAGCTACTCCTACGATGTCAACGACGCCCTGACCGGTGACTCCAAGACCCAGGAGGAGCAGCGCGACGGCGATGTTGTCCGTGGCAGCTACTCCCTCGTTGAGGCTGACGGCACCCGTCGCGTTGTCGAGTACACCGCCGACCCCCACAACGGATTCAATGCCGTCGTTCACAAGGAGCCCGCTCAGGTCGCCGTCAAGGCCGTCCACGCCGCCCCTGTAGTCAAGGCTGTTCACGCAGCTCCAGCTGTCGCTGCCTATGCTGCCCCTGCTCTGGCCTACAAATCCCACTACTAAATTAGTCTCCGACAATGTTTAGGCTTGTGATATGTATGATTTTTGTACCCTCCCTGCACCGACAGTCTGACTATATGTAAATTTATTTCTTCCTACTGTTTTTCCACTATGCACACGAACGACGATCTTTTTATAATAAGGCTATTTGTATTTTCGTACCTTAGGTATAGGCCTGTGAAATAAGTTTGTAAATATATCGAATAAAATTCTTTTCATAGTTCCCATATTTAAATCACTGCTCTTTTCAATTATTACTTTAACCTTGTCTGATGCTAGTATTACAACAAAACTCACTTATCGGGCGTTTTCGATGTCCCGGCGGGGCCTAGGCTCAATCTAACCTACATAGGCTTGAAGTAGATGAAAAAACGAAGAAAATCATGCGGTGTGAGCTTATGCACACCGACTTCTAGGCATCGAGATATCGCTTCTCTACCGGACCTCGAGAATCTTGTATTTCTGGGGCTCACTTATCGAGCTTTTTCAATGCCCCGGCGGGGTCTAGGGTTAATTTAACCTATATAGGCTTAAAGAGCAGGAAAAAACACAAAAAATCATGTACTTTTTGGTTCGGCAGGTCGACTCCTAGAGCTCGAGAAATCGCCTCTCTACCGGACCTCGAGAATCTTGTATTTCTGGGGCTCACTTATCGGGCTTTTTCAATGCCCCGGCGGGGTCTAGGGTTAATTTAACCTATGTAGGCTTAAAGTAGACGGAAAAACGAAGGAAATCATGCGGTCCGAGCTTATGCACACCGACTTCTAGGGATCGAGAAATCGCCTCTCTACCGGACCTCGAGAATCGCGTATTTCTGGGCTTCACTTGTCGGACAATCTGATGTGTGATTTCAATGTGATTTCACGTAGCGTCTGTAATTAAAACTTTATAGTTGTCAAAAAAAATATTATTTTGTTCAAAATTAAACGCATGATATTTTGAGATATGTTATCTCTGTAGGTTCAGTGTAATTTACAGGTGATACTATTAGTTTACGGTGTGAGGGCTACGTACTGCAAAACCAAGGTCGATAGAGTACCTTTTCGTGTGAATGATAATTTTCGTTTGCCGATTCGTACTTTCTACTAATAATATGGGCCTCAAAGACAAACTTTGACCTTCAACTGCATGCATTGGAGTACATGCACTCTATCAGGTGGTCTGAATAAAATGTGAAAGGACTGCATTTTTTCGAACTATTATCGAATAGCTAATGTATCATTCTAAAATTTAAATAATATGCTGCTCAAAATTGATTAAAATGCTTATCACTACAGTCAAAGAATTCATTATTCGGCGAGTATTATCCATACTGTTGGTGTAAATAGGCCGAAGGATATCAATGAAATCTTACTGAGATACTTGTACAGTGCAGCATTTTTTTAAATCATTCGAATGCACTATCATGTGACCAGACGTGGCCGATTTTTGGGTTTGGGGGATAAACGGGAGGAGAATGGTCGGAGACGGTGCGCAAAATTCGGGAATGACCATGGCCGGCGAAAAATCTCGAGTATATAAGCTCGGACCCTCCCAAGTTTTGGTATCATTCGATCGCCTTCGAATTTCAGTAAAGTCTACTGGAGCAAACAATCCCACAAAATGGCCTTTAAGGTGAGTAGCAGCAAATACTTTGCAAAAACCAATAGTTTTATCGAGCTTCCTAAAAATTAATTAAAATTTTTAATTTTTTTGTTCCTATTTCCACAGTTTGTCGTCTTCGCCGCCTTTGTGGCCTGCGCCAGCGCTGGAGCTATCCCAGCTGCACCAGTGGCATACTCTGCTGGATACGAAGCCCCTCTGGCGTACGAGTCTCACACCGCACCCATCGCTTACGAGGCCCACGCTGCCCCAGTCGCCAAAGCCGTCATTGCCGAGGATTCCTACGATCCTCATCCCCAGTACAGCTACTCCTACGACGTCCATGACGCCATCACCGGAGACTCCAAGACCCAAGAGGAGCAGCGCGACGGTGACGCCGTTCGTGGTAGTTACTCCCTCCTCGAGGCCGACGGTACCCGCCGTATTGTCGAGTACACCGCTGATGCGCACAGTGGATTTAACGCCATCGTCCGCAAAGAGCCCGGTGTACATGCCGCCCCCGTTGCCGTCAAGACTGCAGTCCACGCTGCTCCTGCTGTCGCTGCTTACGCCGAGCCTGCCCTCGCCTACAAATCTCACGGCGAATACTACTAAATTACTGAGTCGAGACTTTTAGGAATGTATTATTTATTATGAGAGTTTTAGAAAAAAAAAATGTCTTCTCTTCTTCGCACAATGATTATATGCACAATCTACATTCTCAAAGTAAGCTATTTGTACCTAAGGCTAGCCTGTATAAATTATTTTTGTAAATAAATCAAACAAATTTTTTCCATAAATATTACATTTTATTATTAATTTGTTCGTACGATGTTCCTTCTACTGATCCTCCATTTCTATAATATAAATACAGAGTTTAGAAAAAACGAAAAAAAAAAAAATCAATAAATTAGTCAGATTAGTCATAATTAGTCATAATTCTTGGGAAAACGGCTTGCAGAGATGCGCCATATGTGGAATACTGAAGCCCGGTAGAAATTTACTTTTTGAAGAAAAAAGGTGCGACACCCTGGTCGTGTGCGAACATGCGAAATCAGCTGTAGTAGCGCCTATCCATAGTAAAATTAAAGTGAAACAGTTTTGGACTGGTCTTTGCCTCACAGCTCATCTTATTAGCTCTCTAGTTTCTGAACTCCGATAGGCGGCGCATAACCACTTCTCTGTAACACTCAACAAAATCTGTTAGCCGAGTATAGATATAGCGGTGCGCCAGCTATGTCAAGACAGCCTTCTCCGGCATTCTACTTGAACCGCCCATGTTATTTTAATGGTATTCTTGCGCTGGATGCTTTGTTGTGTCTAGGTTAAAGTAGAAAAATACAGTAAAAATTCGCTGGGTGTGATTTTGCAAAATTTTAAATTTTTTATTAATATTTACTTACATCCTACAACGACCTTCGCTTTTTTATTTGATTACTGAAATAAGACACGTTGAATTAAGGTCAAAGTAATTTTATTTTTAGTGCACAAATACCACTCGTAAGATTTCTTTCTCCTTCTTTTTTTCAGAACTTTCTACTAGTGATGCGAGGCTTTAAGGTCAATTGTAGCCATCAAGAATGCGTATACGTACTATGCATTTATCAAGATTTAACGCGGAAATGTTAGGAAACGAACAAACTTAGTAATATATAGTGCTAACAAAAATAGTTTTTTACTATTATATCAATTTATTATACAATTTTTCGAATGTCGCCAAGCCTTTTAAATTTAATTATAATCCAGGCTGTATATGTCAATGCTATACCACAATTTTCAATAATAAAAAAACGAATTTCCAAATCAGATTTTTCTCCGCATCTAGTGCGGTCACTCAAAATTTCTACATATACTTTTGACGGCTTGTCGTTCTTCGTCAAATTTTTGCGAATCCCATCTTTCACTTCTTCTAATTATAATTTCCGATGATATGCATCAAATTAATTCATGCACAGGTATAAGTTCTATCCAATTTCAAAATTTCTACACGGGGGCCCACGGCTGTGCTAAAAATAAAACAATTCTAGACACATTGTTATGTGAGCAGAGTTGGTTCATTTTCGCCTGCGGGATGAGGTTGGGTGGTGGTGAGCGGCTTGACGGTGCGATATTTTAAACGGGAACAACGGCCGTGATGAACGCGTAGGTCAAAAATCGAGTATATAAGCACGGAGCCTCCAGACTGTCAGCATCATTCGATCAGCCTTCTCATCTCAGTCGGCACAACTCAAACAATCGATCCCACAATGGCCTTTAAGGTAAGACAGACTCCAGAGACAGAAACATCAAGTTTTTAACATAATTTTTATCTATTTCTTTTTGAACGTGAAGTAAGCTTATATTTATCTAATTCCAGTTCGTCGTTTTCGCCGCCTTCGTGGCCTGTGCCAGCGCTGGACAGATCGCCTACTCTGCAGGACCAGCTTACCACGCAGCCCCGGCTGTGGCGTACTCTGCTGGTCCAGCTTTACACGCTGCTCCCGTAGCTTACCAGGCACACGTTGCTCCCGTAGCCTACCAGGCACACGCCGCCCCCATCGCCTACAAATCCTACGCTGCTGCCCCCGTTGCATACGCCGCTCCAGTAGCCAAGGCCGTCGTCACCAAGACCGTCGATGCCGAGTACGACCCCAACCCTCAGTACAGCTACTCCTACGATGTCAACGACGCCCTGACCGGTGACTCCAAGACCCAGGAAGAGCAGCGCGACGGTGACGTCGTCCGCGGCAGCTACTCCCTCGTCGAGGCTGACGGAACCCGCCGTGTTGTCGAGTACACCGCCGACCCCCACAACGGATTCAACGCCGTCGTCCACAAGGAGCCCGCTCAGGTCGCCGTCAAGGCCGTCCATGCCGCCCCCGTAGTCAAGACCGTCCATGCTGCCCCTGTAGTCAAGACCATCCACGCTGCCCCAGCTGTAGCTGCCTATGCTGCTCCCGCCCTGGCCTACAAATCTCACGCCGAATACTACTAAATTTGCAACCGAGTGAACATGTGATAGTGTTGTTATACCGATCAGCTTTATACATACCGGCAAACGACGTTCTTTAAAATAAGTTACTTGTATTTTTGTCTCTAAGGCTAAATAAGTCTGTAAATATGTTTAATAAAATTCCGACACAGCTTTAATATTCATAAATCTTTGACTGATCATCTGTTCTCACCTATTCTATCAGTTAGTTATAAGAATTATTAATATTCCACGATTTTTGAGGATAAAGAGATATAAGTATAATCCTCGAATAAGATTAATGATTTCATCTCAGATAAACCCGTTGAAGTATTGATTGAAAGAAGTTGCAACAGACTTCGACGACAATAAAATTAAGCACTAGTGGAAACATGAAAGAGTCATCGATCAAAATAAGAAATAAAAATCGATCGTTATGCAACATTGTAAAAAGCAAAACTTCCGTTCAACGCAGTGAAATAAAGAAAATACATAGATGAAGACAAACAGAGAATCGATCAATCCCTGCAAACGCGGCAACAGACTTCGATTAGCATACAAAATCTCACGACACTGACACCGACAAGTCTTCTCCTAAAGAACCGTTCCAGAGCTTTCTACACCGCCGAAATTTGGGATAGCCCGAACGAGAGCGAGAGTGAGAGAAAGAGAGCAACAGCGCCGTGAGAAAAGGACGCCTACCGGTCGTCCTTGATACCAATCTGGTAATGAGGTATTACAGCTTTTACCCGGCAGTCGCAGGCGCTTCTCTCCCTCTCTTTCTTTCGTGTGCAGACTCTCTTTCTCCCTCCTGACAAAGGAATCGCGACCGCCTGGAAACACAAGCAGACTTCTGTCGCGTTGAAATATGACTGCGACTCTTTGTACCCGTCTATGCCTTTGGAGTCAGCTTATTATTCGTGAGAAATTGCTGAATCGATCAAGTGCGCTTGAAATTGTGCACGGTAAATTTAAAAATTATTCGATTTCTTTATTAATCTGAATTTTGGCAGTCATAAAAATGCTTGCTGACCGTAAAAGGTCATCGCTGCTTATTCCTTGTATTTGGTCACATTATATATTCAGAGCACTTTTTAAGAAGAACATTCAGCTTATCGATGGAACTATCCAGGATCGATTCCAGGAGCTTTGGTATTTGGTTCACTTCCTTGTACCATATAGGTAAATTTATGCCACATAAAAAATTTTCATTTTTATATAGTATTAAATAAAAGAACAGGATGCCATGTAAAAGATAATCCACGATCCAAGGAATTCGACAAAGGCTTGTTATATAACCGGGTAGTGTTATAATAAAGTGTAAATCAGATATCGGATTAACGCAGGTATAAAATCTGACGTGTGCGATTATGTCAGGTCATTTTTCGGATATTCGATTGCATTGTGTATAACCGCTTGACTTTTTATTTCAAAAATAACGAATTTTTCTCGTAATTAAATTCAACAATACAACATTTTTTCCACTTTTCAACTTAATTGAAGTATTTCATAAATATAAAACGATAATTAAGTGCGAACGTTCACGCAAAATCTTACATGCATCAGCCTTAATAAAGCCTGTGACGTAGACCGTGAAAAGCAGCCACGGCTACGGTGCTACTCGTTTCAGCGTGAAATTCACGTCACTTGTGTACACACGCTGCACGAATTAGCTATACAGCTGCAGACTTTACACGCTCTATTGCGTCTCACCTACTTTATCTAATAACCATCATTAGGCGCCTTAAACTTGACTCTTGCGCGATTGACAATGAAATTTTTATAGTTCACGGTCGAGTCGTGAAATCGAAATAAGGTTCACTAGGTGATTCGATGCGAATCATAATTATCACGTAAAATTCGCACGTAGGCCAATTTTGAAAATTGATGGGCTACCGATTAAAGATGATTGCTGTCAAGCTTTTAAAACATCGTAAATCATCAGGGTCTCTCGATGCGATCATAATTCATTGCTCGCTCGAACCTTTTTAGCACAGCATTGAACTTTTGAAGAAAAAAAAAACAGCCGGCCTGTGCACGATTGTTGCTATTAAAAAAGACATCCAAGCCTCATTCCTATTCTTTTTTTCTCTACGCGAGCGCCTATACAGAAGAATTAGTTTCCTGCATTGCTGTTATATCTACACGCCTTTATGCCTCGGGCGATGCCGCGTGATATATTCCTTGCACAATCTGGATTATATGCCTGCCACGGAAGAAATCAGAATTCTTCCTGGCGTGTATGTATATATTAGTCGTACGAACGGTGATCTCCAGCTGCGCTCCCGTATGGTAATTCGATCGAGAGGAAGAAATTTCGAGTGTATTGCGAAAAGAAAGTTGACTGAGCGTGCATCGCGGTGAATATTGGTGTAGAAAGATTTGGTTGCTCTAGTTGTTTGGAGATTCGAATCTGATGAAAGGTTTACAATGTCTGGCTCGTATATTGGAAATGATATATGGATCTCTACTTTTAGTCATATGTCTGATCAACTCGACTATTACTACTGTAGTCCAGCATCACAATGCTTTTTCGAATCGCATCGCAGGCTGCAAGATCGATTTCACACCGTGTCATTCTGTCTTGCCTATCTCAAAAGTCTCGGTCCTATCCTCGTTCTCGGTTTACATGCCACCGCAGACGTTATATTATATAACCGGCAATTTCCAGCAGCAGCGCAGCGGTGGCGGCGGCGCACTCACACACGCGGATCGAACCATTACGACAATGTGGCCCAGTTTATTGCGCGCGGCCGCGAGCACACGCCCAGTGAAAGTAGCCCGGCTGCGCGCGATTACGCATTCGTATGTGTGTGTATGTGTGTGTGTATCTGTATGTTATATTGTTGGCGAGCCATGTATTAATGCCTGGCTTTCGCAACATTTTCATTCTTCGATTTTGTCAACGAGGAGATACGTATGGGCTTTGTTCGATGGCCGACCTTGCTGGGGACGCCATCGATTGTTTCTTATAGATATTGGAGAACGCTATTGATTTATGCGTTATGGTTTTCAGCATGAGGATTTTAAAATTTAGTGCAGGATCTTTTCGTACTAACTTCAACTTGAGTACTTTGGCGACTTTGTGCGGGTGCGTGGGAGTTCGTTCATTAATCATCTTCTTCAGCGCGTGTACTACTCGTACATCTGTCATTGCTCCAGCAATACATCGGTTTGGGTTCATGATGCGCACCTGGGACTAACAAGGCAGACGATGATTCAAAGAGTTCAGCACAGTTCGTTCAATCTCGCGTCTCTCATTAAATGCCTATTATTGATATGGGATTATATCATGATTAAAAGTCGACTAGAAAGTTCGAAGGTTGGTAATCGTCGATTCAAGGACACGCGGAATAATTATTTCCTTCGTTCGCTCTATGTCTCAATGTTTATTGAATATCCCTATATGTTATATATAGAGCGATAATTACTCGACATCCTCGCCATCACTTTCACTCAATGAACAAATTACACATGTCGCTAAAATATATCGGTCCCTTCCTTCGACCACCCACTGGCTCGTGCTTACCTCAATAAAATCTCTTGTGTGTACTAAAATACCTCACGCAGCTCAAAGAGATAACTCGCGAAACCCGCACCGAAGATTTAATTCTCTCCTGCGCTCATTTCTTATATCTCCGAAGAGCCAACATCTCAACGACTTCCATTTATAAGTTGAGTACGAGATTGTCGTCACGAAGAGTAAACCATCCTGCAGCGAATGCAATTACGCGCGCCTGGACAAAAGAAAGAAACGTAGAGAAATGCAATGTAGAAAGGAAATACGAAGGGACGATATTGTAGGTAGAAGGACATCGTCTCGAGAGCGTTAAATTCACTGAATATTTTTAGCCAAGAGATGGTAAAATGCACTTGACACCGAAGACTTTATTACTGTCTGTCACTGGTGTCCCTGGTGATTGAGATAATGAATGTGTTTTTCGATGTGGAGAAAAATAATTTAATTTATTAGAAGGTTTTTTAGTAGGTTTGTTTACTAAAATAGAAATATTAGACTTTATACTTACTTTTAAGGATAAACTAATAGCCGCGAATAAAAATTTGAAAAGCGCAATCCTATTAGTTTGTTGTAGACGCCTCGTCCATATAAGGATCGAGAGCGTACCGACGCTCAGCGGTACTTTAACGAACTCGCTGATCGCGCAAGGATACCAGCTGTGAAACCTGTAGTAACAGTCAGTCCAGGAGAGAAATCGGCTTTAAAAGTCGTTGATAAGGTAGTCTCCTGTAAAAATCGATTTCTGCATTGCCGATCGGCTCGTTAATCGTTAAAAGTGATTTTTTCACGCTGAACGATGTTCCAGTGATCCAGTAGTAATAAAGTTTATAAAAGGCACAGAACCATACTTTTATTTTACAGCTATTTTAAAATTGGATTCGTTTCTGTAAGACAGGTGTAGGCAACTATATACACTACTTGCATGAAAAGTAAATATCCAAGCAATAACTCAAACAACGATTTCTCACTTTAAGAAAACAGCATTCAGATTTCACTTATAAATTACAAAGCGTACATAACACGGCCAGAAAATTCTTCACGCAAGCCGGGTACGTCGGATACGAAAAGAAGCAGTCCTTGCACGCAAAAAAGCCGTCCTAAAACGAAAGCGTATTTATTTTTCCTCATCGTGCCGCGCGAGTGAAAGACTTTTCCCGCGCGGCGTAATTTCTTAATTAGCTATGCTCCCGACACCTATAGCTCGGCGGCATCGGCATGGCATACATAACAGCAAAAAAAAACCAAGCCGTACAACAAACAACTCTCGCTTCATTTTTCTATAATCCTCATCAGTATGCCTGTAACATATACATGCACGTTTTAGTTCGTCACGCTCAACTTGTCGTCCGACCGATAAAAAGTTCCATCCGCACAGAGAGATGTTGACCGGCATATCAGGCTGCATTGTCTCGACTCCTGCACTCGCTCGAGCGGAATTTTATTGGATATTACGGCGAAAGTGATCGCGTATGCGTATCGCAAGTCGTATTACAGCGAGAGATCGAAAGGAGAATCCATCGAGATGAGGAGGGAGTTTTACTCTCGTTCGACGCGCCCGTGTTGTGTAAGTCAAGGATAGACGCATTGTTTTGACTCGCGATGGGGTAAAAGTTGCCGATTATTATTATTCGACCTAGAAAAGATGCGGCGCGCAAATCCTAATTGATGCCTCACGCGATCCGTATACTTATAATGTGTGTAACTCGCTCACTGGGTTCGCGAGAGTCATAAGCCGTGAAAAGTATTATTCAGACGATTCCACTTTACAGTCAATAAATTAGCGGTGATGTTTTTGGAGCGAATTTCTCAAAATCGAAAGCGCTCTCAGATAAGATGAATTTTAACGGCACAATCGTGCTGATGAGCAGTGTGTACGATTCTCAATGTCGGCGTAAAAGATATATGCAGAGCGTTTAATGCGTCGTTTACTCTTCGTTATCTGGGTCAAATTGAACTGAAAATCTGCGTGCTTCTGATTATCGTGATTTGTGTTCAAGTGATGCATGTGTTTTCTCTGTGTTATTCTCTGACTAGCGATGCCGTGGCTGTTACACGACTGCGCCCATACTCTATACTTGAACTCTGCTTGTCGGTCGTTAGACTTTTTCCTCTATCGCGCAGACGAGAATATGTTATTGGTTCCGCATTATTAGAAATACATATCTAGAGAAAGTAGTTTTCACGTCTTGAATAAATGGAGTTATTAAACTCAACATTAAACGGTAAAGCTTCGCCCTTTTTCCAGTACAGGAAACAGTAGTTTCCTATTCCATATCAGCCAACCAATAAAGACCTGTAGGATCAGCTCAAGACCCGATTCCCATCTCTCCGATGGATCGTGAAACGATGTACCAGAGCCTAATTACTTAAATCCCAATCATCGTGCGTACACCTGTAATATTCCATCGGCTAGAAACACGGCCTTGAGGATCCTTGGGCGGCTACACGGCTGCCTCGAGTTTTCGCGCGCTCGCTTCACGGTCCATTTATACTGTATATACATGTATATATATATACGATACAGAAGGGGCGCGAAGCACTTTCTCTCTCTCGCGGGTGAAAGTGTTTTTATTCGGCGAGCCGAATATCGCGCGAGTGCGTCGACCGCGACTGGAGCAGACGTGGCGATGCGTTACACAGGTGGCGACTATGAGACGGTTCTTTTTCCTCAAAGCAGGTGCCGCTGAATTTGAATTTTAATGACGGATAAATAGTACAATTAGAGCTTAATACGTATACCAACTTTCGAATCGATTGTCCTTTTGTCAAATTCCACGATGTAGTCAGTTACGAAACTAGCCATTGAACTTTAGAACTGGTTCTGGAGATTCATTTTGATAGTGACTTTGAAATGTTTGTAGGGGAAACTCAAACCAGTGTATAATGGCAATTAATTGCCAAGAGACATGTATATATAAGTGCACTTATTGTGTAAAAAAAAAAGAGCGTGAAATTCGCAAAGCTGGCGGACCAAAAGAAAGCCGATGGTTCATCGACTCCCTCGCGTCGGTGCATTTCTCTTTAGTCTTCGGCTTCTTTTTAACTGTGTCTCGAGGTCGCAAGGAGACAACGCAGTGGAACTCGTCGGTTTTGTTGACGATTGCACAAGTTTTCGCGCGCAGCGTTATCGAACGCAAATTATCTAAAAATGTGGAGACAAAAAGGATCAGGAAATTCAAAGTCCCATAAGAAGGTAACGTTCGACGACGGACGGACAGCTCATTTTTCGACGGATGCCTTTTTTGACGCTGAAAAGTTACGAGGGAAGGATATCGTGAACGAAAGTCCAATCTTTAAAAAATTAAACCATATAGCACCGGTCGATCGTATAACATCACGTGACTCCACGCGATACACTCGCTCCAGACAATAAACCGTTGGATCAATCCGAGAATAACGATTCACATCCGAGGAAAGCCAAAACAACCGCCGGGACAAAAAACGATGCAAATTTCGATCAGTGAAACTTGCCTTATAGCTATACGAGTATCTCCGACCGGCGAACAAAAAAAAAAAGAGGGAGCGTATCTTCCGCGCGTTAATTATTCGGTTCTTACTTTCAGACTTTTTAATTGAAGCAGCAACACGTCGGGCGATGAAATGCACTGAATAGCGCACTAATGCATCGAGACCATCGTGTGGCGCATAATGACTATCGCGAAGAGCTAAGAGAAGAACACACTGCACTGGAAAAAAAGCGAGAGCTAATAGACGCTTTCTTTCTCTCGGCGATCTGGAATATAATATGTGAAGTACTTGCTTCGACGGTGCTGCTCTGGGAGAGTAATTTGCCGATATGTTATTACTCATTGTATTTTGATGTCCGTTGCGAAATTCTTCGTCTTGTTCGTTGTAGTCGAATTTCGCAACTAGAAGTAATTGTTTTAATTGATCAAACTTCAATACGGTTAGAGAAAATTTCCGACGATCTAATCAGTCCACGATTCGTTTGTTTCCCTATCGCACAATTTGCCTACAACACCTCGATACTTTCTCTCACCTCTTCACACTATCCTGCCCACTCATCGTAACGCACACCAAGAAACTCAGAAACCCATCCGTTTCCACACCCTAGCATTCCATTCTTCCTCGACATCAGATAAATTCGCCATCCGCATACAAATGGCAATCAAAAAAACTCTTTTCCTATGCTGCTACTCGTTTCGCACCCGCGACTATGTTCCGGGACTTGAAATATGCGTCTATCCCGGAGTACGGGGAGAGCTTTCTTCGGCGCATCTGCAATGCAAGGTCATTGTTTTCACCTCATCCGCTCGCTCGACGGATACATATCGAAGCTCTGGAAAGTATAGTCGTCGGGTGGGCTTCTCGCGTGATTAATCGATTCGAGACGTCCTCACGTGATTGATCGGAGTGCGTTTGAGACTTTTTTTTTGCGCGATGGATCCCGCGTGTCTTGCGTAAAATTGAGTTTGTGGCTGCTGTGGTTTTTGGAGATCTCGGACTGCTTTTGGTTGTTAGAAATTCGAGAGAAAAAAATGAAAAGTGCACTTGTTTTTGTAACCGGATTCGAGTCGCTTTCTTTCTTTATCGTTGGATTCCGATGTTTGTCGAGATAGTTCCGAGCTTAGTTAATGTATACCGATAAAGGTTTATAATTTTAATTAATTAAGTGCACGAGTTACATAAAAAGGATAATTTAGAGCCGCAATGATTGATTGCTGCTTTCATCCGTAGCGCAGCAGAGGATAAGTGAATACGTACGAGCACTTTATCTGATTTATATCCGTAATGATTAAAAAAGAAGCCTAACAAGAGTGCAATTACTAAAATTATATAGCCGAAAAGTTTAACGATTCACCTGACAAATTTTTTCCTGAATAAAATGAGGCAGCGGCGGCACATGTTACATAATGTATAAACAGAGTATCGCAATAATCTTGTCGGTACAGTCTGTGCAAACAATGATTCATCGCTACATCATCCTTAGCAACCAGATCGACCCTACACCAACAAAATTAAAAAAGGACGACTCATATTGAAAGTGAAAGAAAAAACAAACGCCGTTATACTCGCGAGCGAAAGCACTGCCATTGGCAATGACTGCTTTAGTGCCCAGTGCCTCGTCGAAGCACGTACTATCCGCGAGAGAGAAGATAAAAATACGAAAGAGCACGTGGACATTGTCTCTTGCGTTTGCACAACGACGATAAGTGGGTTAATACCACAACTTTCCACGCACATTCTGCATATTCGTCCACGTTTAGCGAGACGTTTGTCAAACGTCCTCTGCACTTTATAATCGAAGTGTATATAGACATGAGCATATACTCTCGCTTTTTAACGGCGAAGCTTTCCTCCTGCTTTTCCAGATAACTACACGTCGTTTTATACGAGTCGAAAGGAAAATATAGGCCTTACTGTATTATATATAGTGACAATTATCCGATGGAAAACAATGCCGATTGTTCCTCGTCGCTTCGAGACGGCAACCCCTCTCTCTCTCTCACGCGCTTTAATTGGAATATATACTTATATAGATACGTATGCAGTTTTCGATGAATTATTGGTTTATTAATGCGTATTACGCTCTCGGTTATGTTTAAACGTTCGATTTCACTTTGCGAATTAAAAGGTCCGCTCTCTCGCGAACAGGCCTATTTTTAACGTATGCGCGCAGTGTCGCGGTATATACTTAAAAACTATAGTACGTTCACCATTTCAGAGGGAACCAAACTGGCGATTTATCAATACTAAAGCGTTGAGAAAATTGGGCTAGCAATTAACGGCTGTTGAAAAGAAATAAATCTAATTGTTCGGTTCTCGCGCGGCTGCGAGTGGTATGAAAAAAAATTTACGAGCTTTAAGGTTACGATTGCACGCGACAGAAGTGATTGTTCGGAACCTTAAGCGAAATTTATAAGCGGCTGTAAACCTATCGACCTGGGAATAAAATCGAAAAGAAGCTTAAGCGCGACGCTTAAGCTGAAAACCGCCGGATGAAGTGAAAGCTCTCGATAACAAGTATAGGAAATAATAGACAAATCGGAACGACGCAAAATACTTGCACTGCATATATTATACAGGGAGTTTAAAATAACACGCGTATGTAATTTAAAGAGTCCAATTAGTACGCTCAATCGACGTATAGCGATGGGAATTATTAATTATATTATTAGTCCCGTATACCGTCAGAATTTATCGTTATCTCGTAAATTAATGCACGATCTCAATTTCCTGATCCAGCTTAATATTGCGTAATTTCTTTTTCGTGTACAAGTACTTCGTTACTGCAGCCCTCCAGCTTTAAAGAATGAAAAAGCAGCGCACTCGTATGGTCAAATAAGGCCGATGACCAATGTGAAAAGTGCAGCATAGCCAGGCTACTGCACACTCACGGAAGTCGAGCGTGCGCGCGCACTTGCTCTCGATACGTCTGCGGGAGGGCGTTTTCACTCTCTCGAGCGCGGGAGAGCCGAAGAAAGTCTTTCTCGGAGAGTCATGCGCGCCGTATTATCCTTCGATGACGCAAGACCGTCGCTCGAGCGTGATCGCTTTTTTTCATCGAGCGAATCGTTTTTTTTTCGTTACAAGATTATTCAGTCCTCCTGATCAGCTGATCCCTGAGGCAAAGGTGTATAGAGCCTCGAGGGCTAAGAGACTGCTATCTCGAATCTCGAATAAGAAATTGCGTGAGCACAGCTTTTGGCTCGAATCGCTTGCAAAATTAAGTCGAAAAATCGTAAAGTCAGGATTAACCAACCGGAGGCAAAATTTTCAACGTCAACCTGTGCACCCACACGAAAGTATCCTGAAAAACTCATCCTTCGGCTATTCCAAGTCGACGCGTACCGTGGCGGCAACAACACGCGGCTCAGCCGTGCGTGCTACGGCCGTCGTGCGCGCGCGCGCGCGAGTGAAAGTAGTGGGCAATCGCAATTGAGAAAAATCCAAAATAGAGATCAGCCTTAGAGTGTGTGTGTATGTGCGGGTAGAAGCTGGGGAAATTGCGGGAGCGGCAAACGCGCTCGATGATTGTTTGTTTTGAAAGAGATACGACTTGGTCGATGACACTTGTTTGGCGTTAGAGTCGAGGTGCTTATAGGAATTTTGAGCTTGTTTTCGCAATGCTGGCAAAATGTTGCACGGTTATAGGAGTGTGTGCAGCGTTTTAAAAACCGTTATGATCTGTAGAGTTTTATCGATAAGTCGTGGAGCTTGTCCGACCAGACCAGCGGTGGGTCTCTTTTTACTCTGGGAATTATTTGCAGGGACGTAGTTGAATACCAGATTTTAGTTTATTTTGAGCCTATGTATTTCAAAATACAAATATACTCGTATACCAGTTATTAAAATGTTTTTCTATCCAATTGCTGCTACATGACGCATTCGTCTCTCGGAGCGAGACAACAAATCGAAATGACCCGAATTGCGAAATATTCCGTGCACATATACTGATGTGCTCTGACATAAGCGATTTTGAGAAAACGTGTTTTCAAACCGTTACAAAGATGCGAGAGATTAATTAAATCGAGTATTGAATAACAGAAAACAATGCTGTATATCCTTGAAAAAAAGTAAGAAGTCATAATAAGCACCTGCGGTGCAAGCTCGCTACTACAATTTTCAATGAGAATTTTTGAAAACTCGTTCACTCGCAACAATACTTATACGCACCGGTCTTCCTTTGAAGCTTACCGAAAAACGACTGCCCTTATTGCGTAAGTCAAAATGTACGCTCGTCTCTTGTAAAAGATGAAGTAGAGCCGTGGGAAAAATTTGAAGCAAAACGACGCAAAACGTTTTTTACATTTCACAGACATTTCAATACGAATTTTCAAATTTGCTATAAAATTAAGGTAATTAAAGTGTACTTACATCGACGATCGGATGCATCTCGCCGAAAGTCAGATCGGCAAGCGCGTAAACTCTCTCCCCTCTTTCCAAGCGACTCGAGCCGCCCCGCGGCCAGGTGGAGGCAAGAGAGCCTTTCAGAGGGGCCAAGCTATATAAGAGAATGTCTTGCCGGTTCGACGAGATAAAGCCCGCGTGTGTGTCCGTTCGTCTGTTCTTTCTCTTGGCTCACTGCAGTGTGTACGGAGACAGATATATACTACCGTAACCCGTTGTGCATTCATTTTGCGCTTGAGCTCGTTGTCCGTTGGATTAGCTCGTTTTGAAGATTTGATTTTATTGGAAGAAGGTAAGTGAGAATAATTTTTACTTTCGAGTGTGCTGTGAGAGTGAGTGCGAGGACGAGTGATTTGAAAAAGGGCGGCAGATCGATTTTTAGATTGAATCGTCGAGTGCGAGAGTGAATTTTTCTCTTTTATAAAGTTTGATTGATTGATTGATCGCTTTTAATCAAAATATTCTCGCCGCTACCGCGTATCGTAAGCTGAAAGAAATTTTATTCAGAGATTTAATCGAACAGTTTACGCAACGACTTTCTATAATACCGCGCTCGAGACACTCATAGAACAAAAGCTCAACTCAAGTAATTAAACATTTCAATCAAACCATTAAATTCATCGAGAACCAGAGAAGCAGCTTCTACCTCAAAAAGAACAAAAAAATCATCGTGCACGCGCTCGATCAAACTAAACACCCGTACCCATTAATCTCCCCTTTGGCAAATACTTTCGTTTTCGCGCGCACACGAGAGCAGCGTACCCCGAAAAAAAGGAAAACCTCAGCGCTTTTACCGAACCGGAAACGAATCCCGAACTATATTAATCACTTTCATCGCGACGCGGATTTCGTATACACGCATAGATACAAGGTGTGCGTTCGCGAACGTTTATCGGCTCGTTAAGGAGGAAATCGATGCGTATGTATAATGAGCGCGTTAGAGGCGTATACACGCGATGCAGGAAGTCGCGGCTTTGGCTAAAGTTCGTTCCGCCTGAGCGAGCGCCGAGGTGTGCGTGCATTATGCGCGTCGCTATGCGGGAAAGAGCTTGGAAACAAGGGCGAGTCGATGTCTGGAATTTCTGGGATACCTTAGGATTACTTAATTTTATAGCACCTTTTAAACATCCATTTTTTCTCGTAATAATCTTGATTTAGCTTAATTTCGAAATAACACACAACCGGTAATCGAAGCGTTTGCGCTTTTGAAAAATAAAATCGATACAAATAATTTGAACTAACTCGTTTTAAGCATTTTTGACAAATGGAATGTCGCAAACGTTTCGACACAACCCGTTTTTCAAATATCTAATACGCGCCGTGGCTTTGCATTTAACGATGCAAATCACACGCCGAAATTAAAAGAGTTAAGTTCTCGTGGTGACTTTGCTACTTACTTTCCGCTATCTGTTAAGTAGCTATCTGTGAAATAAATTGCGCGTTTGCATATTTTCTCGCGTATATAATTTTAACGACTTATCGAGCTCATTAACAATTCTTGTTACCCAACAGCGATTTTTCAAATTTGAAACCGACCAGTTATCAAAACTTAATAACGTATATGCACGTTCCGTTTCGAACTTTACAAGCTCACTCGCTGGTTCGAAATCAAGCTGTTCATCGTGAAAAACTGCGCTTGGAAACACTGTTCAAAAACTGCATCAACGCTCTCCTTACGAAATCAGCGCAATTATGTCGTTATAGCGTCTAGCTATATACACACATAGGCGTGCTCCAGATTTCCTTTTTCAAAGCCCGCGCGCGAAAAACGGGTTCGGCTCTCCTATGAGAGTTCGGTGGTTATGTATTGTCGCGAGTCTCACCGCCGCCGCCAGCATATAGTTGCATGTACCCGCTGGACAACTATCTCCCCTTTCGCGCCTGCATTACGTAATATTTCGCTGCTCGACTTATGTTCCGTATGTGTGTGTGTGTGTGTGGTTTTTTTCGACTGGAATTCCGAGACGCCGTGAGAGTTTTTGCGATTTTTTCATTTTTTTTTATCGGACGCTGCCGGTGATTAATGTCGACGGGGTGAGCTCGTCGGTTTGACAGTTATGGCAGGGATTTTATGCTCGATGGAATTTGCTCGTGGATCGTTAAGCTAACTATACTGACGAAAGCTTCGCGCGCTGGGTTTGAAATTTTGGCAAATTTGGTCTGGTATAATTTATGCAGAGTAAACAATTATATTTTTACCCGTAAAAGTGTAATTGCGGAATATCTTTTACGGTTTTCAATTACGGGACTCGTTGGGTAGACTGTCTACCGAGCTGTACCTTATTAGCCCAAATTGCTAGAAAGTGAAAATATTTATGCATGTAATTGATTCATCAGATTCCTACGTGAATTCAGCCGAGCTTTATTATTAAATTGAAAGTAAAACGATGCAAACTTTTACATCTCGGATCGGGTGCATTATAAACACAATTAAATCCTCATTTTCGCTTCACGCGTCAACTAAATAATCTCTAATGAATCCGTAGAAAGCGATAGTTCTTTTTCAAATACAAATTTCAGTTTCTTAAATCTCTCTTCACATCGTAAACAAGATCGTTTATATTACAGCCGTCGATTAATTCCGCAATCTAATTAAGCGTAAAACTCTCGAACGACTCGCCGTCGTACAATAGTTTATGTAAACTCGATAGTAGCCGACTCGAAGCCGCAGTAACATAAAACCCCGAATTTTTATCGAACGTCGTACACCACATAACCGGTCATTACACTCATTCGGGATATTTTCGCGCGCAAAAACGACGTAAACCAGCGGAAACCGCTAACAGTCTCTCCAGAAAATTTCTACGGGACGACGATCATTATGTCCCGAAGAAAATAAAAGCCCGAGCTGATTTCTCCGCGAGTGTGGCACCATATATCTATATACGCGATGCTCTCCTTCAAAGGAGTCGGGCTTGATCATAGCAATTTGGCCCGACATTCGCGTAATCGAGTCTAGTTTTCTGTGACGCGAAAGCGATCGATCGATTACTATCTGTACTTATACACTCGAGTGGATCCAACGCGCGAGGAACGACGATTGTGTCTAATGACCGAGACGCGAAAGAGAATCCGCGTGACGATTCGATTATTCGGCAGCGGTGCTTGACTACAAACAGTCCGTTTACGCAAAAATATTTTAGAATCAGCGACTGCAGCGCGTTGAGAAATCGATTCTTTGTGATGTGAAAAATCGACGGCTGCAACCGTGAAGGAAATGAATTTTACGTCGATCGGCTTGTTTTAACTGCTGTTATTGCAGGATCGGATTAATATTTTTCTTTCGAGCTGCGAGTTGCGACACCTTCGCGTTAATTCTTCCTAACGCGAGTAGTATCTAATTGAGACACTTTTTGCGGTATTTCCCTCTTTTCTCTTGCAAAATTTGTGAACTCGGATGCAATAAGGATAGCTAGCATTGGACTTGATTGCTGGTTTTGGACTGGCTCTTCTCTCGACGCTTGAACTCTCCAGGATTCTTACTATAGCGATAATAGGTGGCGCGTAGGTGCTCTCCAATTTCCTTCATCGATATCTGCGCTCCAGGTCTAGACATATCAGTGTGACGTGTGTCATTAT
This sequence comes from Pteromalus puparum, assembly GCA_012977825.3. Classification (NCBI taxonomy): domain Eukaryota; kingdom Metazoa; phylum Arthropoda; class Insecta; order Hymenoptera; family Pteromalidae; genus Pteromalus; species Pteromalus puparum. Next base: position 1,678,699 of record CM053169.1, read on the forward strand.
GCCAGAACTGCTTTATGCTGTGGACCTGCTTGAGCCGCTCATGTTTCGTCCAAAGGCTCGATGTTATAATTTTTGTTTTTGTTAAAATTATTTTCCTCAAAATTTACGTAACTTTTATCGTCGACATGACTTCACGACTTTCTCGTCCAATTGTACGTAGGATCGTAAAGTCTCCTAAAATTGAGTGATTATTTTTATCGCCGTTACCGTGAAAATCGACTCTCGACATACATCATAAGAATCGACAACGGCATACCAGAAAACATCGATAATCCAAAGCGCTCATACATCTTTTTAGAGCAAACAGAGAGAGAGAGAGAGAGAGAGAGAGAGAGAGAGAGAGAGAGAGAGAGAGAGAGAAAGAGAGAGAGAGAGTATGATTTACGGTAACGCATAAACCGACATAACGGACGTACTCGCAGCAACTTTACGATCCGAGTTTACATAAATAATTCTATATTCCCCGCACGCAGCGATTTTTTGCTTTTAAATCCTTTCTCATGATACGTACGTCTAATATTAAAAACTCTCCTCGATCCCCGTGGAATATATCCCATGACTCGAGAGAACCGAGATAAGAAATAAAAAAAAATAAGACACTTATTCGTTTTATAATATAATAAGTACACTGCAGTAGTGTATCCGAAGGCGAAAACTCAGTTGTCTGCAGCTCGGCTTCCAGGAAGTATACTCTGCAGTAAAAAAAAAAAAAAAAACACGTAGCCAGCTCGAAATAAGCATAAGCGGCTCTGGGACGAGTATATGCAGTCTCGCGCGTTCGCGTTCATTGATACAAATTGCGCGGCGGCACTAGCTTTCACTCCACTTCCTAATGATCGGCGAATGATCCGCCGTAAACGCGAGGAATGTCTCTCTCCTTCTCGTTAGTTCTCGCGCTGAGCTACGACGACGATGTTGAAAAAGGCAAAAATTCGCGGAGATTTTTTTTCCTCCTTATTCGAGCCGAACGATGCAATGGATATTGCGCGAGACGACGCCAGTAATTGTCCCGCCTAAAGCCGAGTATAGGTATAGTTAAAAATGCAAATAAGCCGAGAGTTGCGGAAAACTGGGATGGAGAAATGAGTGTTTTTCGGGGGAGGAGCGAATTTCGCGTAATCGGGCAGGGCGCGTATAATTTTGTTTGCGTTTCGAAACCTCAATGCTCGAAAAATTGTTCGAAAAGTAGGTTCCTTCTATACCTATGTCTGCTTTATCCCAGGATGTATCGCGGACTTGTGTTCACACTCGCGCCGCGTGGATTAGCATACAGGCGTACATTCCTTCCTCGTGAATCGATACAATCACTATTTCTCGATAAAAAATTTTCAATTCTTTGGGAAAATTCTCTTGGTCTGCGTGGGCTGCTTATATGTTTTGTCAGAAGCGCAATATCGTTGCCTCTTGTAAAATGTTAATGTTCTTTCGTATAGTTACGTGTATAAGCTGCACGGAATGCCAGCGTAATGGTTATAAAAATCGCGCAGACATAACGCCGATTGCGCGCTGGGAGCTTTGTGCGAGCGAAAAATTGTATAATACTTAATAAACAACGCCGATAAAAAGTACGAGTTATTATGTGTAATAAAGTTATACCGTAATTATTAACGCGATTTGATTCGGGGCTGCGCGCGAAATTTCGAGGTGTAGTCGCGGTAGCGGTATATATACATAATAATGTAATGAGACGATAAACATCGGGACTAGTTACAGAATCAACTTTTATCCCACAAATGTTATCCAACAGTTATTTAGATCGTGAATCTTTTTTCTCAAGATAGAAAATGAATTCAGGCTCACAAAATAATTAACTGCCATCGATCCGGCGCTCGCTTTACGGTTTTACCTAACGCGCTATATCGCACACGTCGCTCTCGAAAAGGCAACAAATCGGTGTAAAAAAGATCTCGACGAATATTTCCGCGTAAGCACATGTGTGCATGCAGTAGCCGTTTACGAGTCCAAATGGAGAAATTAACGAGCCGCTCGATTGAGTTAAAACGGACTCGCTGATGCCGGTGTATACCTTAACCGATGTGATTCATGTGCGTGCGCGAGAGACCAGGAAGAAACGTGCGGAGACGTCCTATGGGTATCGGTGATGTAATGCGTTTTGTTCTTGAAGCATGTTTTATTCTGTTTGCATAGAATCTTTCATTAATATATTCAATTCTGTCGCATTAAAACTTCTTTAATTTTAGTTCCGTCCGTTTTGGACTGGCCTTATCCCCGCCGCTTGAGCTTTCCGGCTCTAGTGTACCTACATCGAATATAGGTGTCGCATAGGCTCTTCTTCAATAGAAAAAATAATTTCCAGAATCACTATCCGCGTGCAGAATGTATACATAGCGGTGGGCTACCGATGCCAAAACTGTCTCGTTTGACCTGATAGTATATTGCTCATGCTATAACTGCCGGAGGTGTAATGAAGCGATATTACACGCCAAATATATGCAAATGGATAGAGAACAACAACTCCGCATCACTATTTACCGACTTTCAAAACTCTCGACCGACTCATTTGCCTTATAAAGCTCTGTAAGTGCGCCTAACGTCTACACCAAGATATTACGATTCGTATGTATAATGCACCAAGAAACTGTATAGCTGCGTTTAACCGTGACTGCGCTGTTTTCGAAACGAAAATTTCTTTCTCTCGCTTCCGTTATGCTCAGATACACTCAGATATACTCAGATTTATTGTCACTGCTGCTGCGGAGATTGTTGCTGGATTTCTTTTTTTATTAATCGGGAGTGAGAGATTCGGCTTGGCGTAACTCTCGTGCTGTCCAGATCTTGGAAAAAAAATTTTTTCGATTTTTAAAAAAAAAAAAAAAAAAAAAAAATCACGAGAGACAAGAACATCGACGATCTTCCCAAAACGAAAGCCACCGCCAGTGGTGCGCGACAAGTAACTACTCATGTCCAACGTACTGCTTGTAGAAAGTTTGACTCGCTTTCCTGCGAGCCTTGAATGAAAACCATAATCCGTTATGAGAACCCTTTTCACTTTCTTGATAATATTTCGATCATCCGTGAGCTTTCAAACTCAAAACGATCCAAAAAGTACGCGTTATCACGAAATTCGGACTGGCTCCCGATATTGGCGAGCAGCGAATCAACGACTGTGACGAGTGGAATTTCAGCTAGTGAGAAAACATTTTCGCGGATAAGCGCTGATTTCTCTCCTGCGCTACTATAGGCATATAGAAAGCGGCGAGTGCGCGTTATTATCGAGAATACACGGCAAATAAAAGTCTGATCGTGTCTCCTGTATATAATAACGGGCGAATTATAATTTCAGGAAACGTAAGCTCACGGATTAATATTCAATGCCACGAGGGAGTTGCCAGCGTTTACGTAAAATGACATTCTGTAGTATACAGCGGAAGACTGATTTATATAATTCGTCGCTGCGATTTGCATACTAGTCATATCAGGATACAGGATATAATCTCGAGCGATTTTCCAGAGCGATTGTGTCAGCTTAATTTTCACTACTACGAATCGAATCAATTATTTTAACGAAAAGGTGAAATCGACTTCTGGTATTCTCAAACCTGCGATTTTTCAATATTAATCTCACTTTAAGAAAATGCCCATCCATTTCGCCTGACAATAAAGCGGAAAGAACGAACGAACGAGCAGTGGGTTTCTCCTTAGCGATATTCTGGGTCACGGGCACAGTGCATTGTGTAGACTTTCTTCGATATCGCGACACCTGCTCGACGCGCGGTCTGTCATCATTATGACAGACATCCCAACGCGCTTTTCGGGGGGGTAATGGCTCTTCGCGCGATTAGAAACTCTCGTCATTGCAGCTGGATGTGGATTTATGATTATACGCGTGTGTACTTGATGTGCGAGAAAAGCTGTGCATGTTGTCTTTTCATTCATGTTTTAGCGATTTCGAAAATTTCACTAATCCTTCTCCTTGTTCTCTTCAGAAAAGTATCCGAAAGATGTATCGGCTGTGCCTGGTGCTCTGGGCAGCCGCTGTGGCCGCTGGCCAGTACAGCGATAACATAGAGACTCGTTCGGTGGCCTATCCCAGTAAGTCCAGTCTTGGACCACTGTACAGTGGCTATAGTGGATCCTCGGGTTACCGTGACAACAGCTACGAGGACAACGCCGTGACGCCCACGCCGTCACCTGCGCCTATCTACAGAAACCCCAGCACGCCCCAGGTAAGTTCCGGTGTGAATTTTCACTCCGAGAGTAGGGAGTAAATTAATTCACGAAAAATTATTGCAGGGATACAGAAAACCCCAGACGGTGATTGACGCCTCTCGCGAGTACCAGCACACGGCACCAGTGAAGATTTCGCAACAGCGCGCGCAGCAGATCCGCGGTGGTGGACCCCAACAGTTCTCTAAGAACGGACAGGTAAAATACAAAGTACGATATCACGCTTTTATCTACATTTTCATAGCTACTGCCGATTTTTTAAAATTCACTGAATCAATCTAACATTAATTTTATCACCGAAGCTGGAAGAGGAGCTCGAGGAGGAGAAGGAGGAACCCGACCGTCTTAGCCTTCTTCTGCCCCAGAGCAAGTTCGACTGCGTTGGAAAGCAGACCGGTTACTACGCCGACGAGGAGCTCAACTGCGAGGTCTTCCACTACTGTCACGACAACGCCAAGCACTCCTGGATCTGTCCCGAGGGATTCACTTTCCATCAGGTAAAATTTCGCTTCACCGAAGCTGTATATTTCATTATACACGTTTAGAGAGTGAATCATAACGCGTCCGGCGAATGAATTACAGGTGCACCTGATCTGCATGCCACCGAACGGCGACATCACCTGCAAAAAGAGCTCGCAGTACCACTTTGTCAACGAGTACCTGTACAAGCCACTGAACTTAGAAGAGGCCGAGAGCAAGCCCAACATCACTCTTCGTTACAGCGAAAGATACTTCCCCTCCGATATCTACACAGACGAGCGTGAAAACGACGATTACCACCGCACGAACAACGCTCCTCAGCGCCGACCGGTAAGTCACGAGTTATATGCGTGGATTTCTCAGAATGGAATTGCGATCGGTTTCACTTTCCCCGACTAATTGAAATTATGGCTCAAGCTGCGTGAGAAAACTTTAATCGAATCGTTAAATTTTCTCTCCTAGATCTACATTGCCCAGCAGCCAATTCCAACCATCAACAGCCTGCCAAGTGGTGGTCGACCTCAACCCTCGCCTTCGACACCCCAGTACCGTGTCCCGATAAACCAGGTATTCCGCAGTCCCGAAGAGGTCAACATCCCGCTGCAGCAGAGACGACCTCAGACAAATGCAAACCAGCAGGGACTCAGGAGGTTCCCTCAAGTCAGACCCGAGGAAGAGGATGAATATTAATGAGTAGTGGATTCATTTTAATCGCATTATGTTATATTGTGTAAGAAGCGCGCGACGATGAGAAAAGGAGATTACGAGCTTTATCGCTGCTCAAAATGCCACAGGTGTTGAGGAGAGTTTGCGGTTCAATATTGAATTCTTCTTTGTGAATTATCAAAATTATACGTAAAAGTACGAGGATAAATCTGCGCGATTCATGATTCGGGCGAAAATCTATTACTAGCAAACTTTTCTCGCCATCTCGGTCAAAATGCCTTGATATTGCCAGCGCGACATCGGTTCGATCAGCATATCATTTCCATTATTGTCATCCTTAAATTTATACTATTTTCTATCCTTTTTTTATATATTTTAATAATTATTTAAGCGTTTAAGTGTAATCGCAAGTAGTTTTTACAAAAAAAAAAAAAAAAACGAGCATAGGAAAAGGAAAACTTGAAAGGTAGGTGAGGCCAGTCGCGATTTTTGCATTAGCGACAATCTTCACGAGCCAGGATATGAGCGACGAATATGCATGGTTGTACATATATATTGCATTGTCATCAGCTTGTCAAAGCTGAACTAATGGAATTACGAGTGATATTCATACATGTAATCGTAGGGATATATTTTTGTCGCTGTACGCGTACTTTAAACTGTAAACTTTATATTTAAAAACCTAACGATGATATGGACAAATAAATTGTTATTCTGTTTTTTTTTTTAAAGAATCAATTCCGTATTTTGATTGACTTTTAATTTTTACTCCACTTCCAACTTCAGTAGAAAAGAAATACGACGCCCTCTGGTAATACTCTGATCAAACATTGGTCTGACGAGTTTCTCAGTCCGAACCGAACTCCAGCAGTCGGTCAGTAGGATTTCATTCTTAATCTCATGTTGATATGGTGATGCATGGTAGTATCATTTTTGTATTATAGGAAGTTACGCGCCAGTGAATCGACAGCGGTTTTTAAAACTACTATAATTTAGGCATATTAAACAGAGATGAAAGTGTAAAATTATTAATTTAAAATTCGCAACGGTTGTAGTATATAAAAATTATTAAAATGGCACTGTACAACATTGATTGAATTTAAAGATTATAACTTATAGAAATTGGCAAACAAAGAATCGTTAGTTTAATTTTTAGCATCGTCGGCGAGCCAAATGTCGGATGTACAATCTCCTCCAGGGTACCTGAAAAACCAATAAGCTATCAATTTTTCTGACGAAAAATATTATTGCAGGCTTATTAATCAACAACATGTACGTACCTCATTTCATGAGCCAACAGTACATCAGACTTATCAGTTCCAAAATCGACCAAGAAGTTCTTGTCGAGTTTCATTCCTCCGTTTACAGTATCAACGTCAAGTTTTACCATGACCGATCCGTGCCTAGAAAAACAAATACCGTTGAAATATTTACTTTTAAATTTAGAAGCAGTAAGTGTACTCTATTGAGTTTAATAAAGAAAGTGTATTTTTAAGCGCACTGCAGCCAATCAAACTGACAAATCGAAGCCAAACAGAGCAAGGAAGAAGACGCTCGAAAACGGTCGACCCAAACATAAAATCCGACTCCCGAATTCGACACTCGTCACGTCCGACACAAATCAGCGCCACCAGTAGCTCATCCTAAAATAATAGAACACCTCCCGCTCTGTTTTTCTAGCTTTTTCACTCGTCTTCTCTCTCGCTCGAGCGCCTCCCTAAAAAATAAAACGACAAATCGTCAACTCACTTGACGTGTTCGGCGTAAAACTGACGATCCCAGGGCTTGAATAGCGACGACGTGGCGTAGAGACGTTTGCCGTCGAGACTGAGTTGCAACATCTGTGGCGAGCCATCTAGTCTGCGTCCCTTCACGTACACCGGTTCCGGCTGTTTCTTCAGTTCCGGGTCCTCGAGCACCTCGACTTTGGAGTCGATGAGGATCGAACCTCCCAGGAAGACTTGACCCACGAGCTTTGGATTGGCTCGGTCGGTTATATCGTACTGACGCACGTCGCCGTGCAGCCAGTTCGAGAAGTACAGGTACTTGTCGTCCAAGCTTATGAGGATGTCGGTTATCATACCTGCGGAAACGTGCGATTATGTTGTTGTGCACGCGATCGGTGCTTGCGTAAGGTGTTATTTTTACGAGAACGAGGTTGCTCGTAGTTTGTAGTTTAAAAAAATTCATATCTACGGTTTAATCCGATGAATCGATCAAATGTAGCTACAGGGTTTAATCTCGTACAGATAATAACAAGTTCAGCTGGCAACCAATTACGTGGAGAAACAAAACTCACGTCCGTTCCGTCACTGATAAACGGTTGTCACAGCAACGAGCCCGGAATTTACAAGATTCCACTCAATCTCGTTTAAACGAATGACTCGCGCAAGGACAGTAATTATAACGATTCTATTTACCAGCCATGTGAGGAGCCATCCATCCCTTGACCTTCTTGGCAGGGACCTTGATGACTTGATCGGCAGCCCAAGTGCCATCTTCCTTCTTGTAAAACCTGTAGACCGTCGAGTGGACGGCGCAGCCGACGTAACCCTCGTTGCTCTTGGGATCGTGAAGGAATCTCACCTCGAGCGGGGTGATACCGTCTTCGCCGAGGTTGATCACCTGCTGCAACGTTCTATCCTTCCACGAGTAGAAATTAAGGCTTCTGCCGTAGACCTCTGCGGGGAAATAATGTGCGATTTAGAGGATGAACTTTTTTCTTCTAGATCGAGAGCATTTATTAAAATTAGTTTTAACGTTAACACGATGACCTTGATTCTTGGCAGATTCATATTAGTATATTATGATTGATGAAATTATTATGCTTTTACACTCGAATCCCCAAGTTAATAACACATATTTTAGTGGACTTCCGTAAATAAATAATAATAATGGGTTCGAAGAAATTAAACTTTGCAAGTGCGTAATATAATGTTTGCGTACTCTATCGTGACGTTATTTTGATAAATTATTTCTTAAGATATGCAGTATTAAGCTATAACATTATTTATTTTTGTTTTTTAGATTATCGCTTGTGCAGCAACAAGCCAAAATTGGTGCTCTACGTCAATTGTTACAATGAACAACACAGAGGTGAGTTTGTAAAAAGTCAATAATATACTACGAACCCTCGTATGTCGCTGAAAAAACATTAAATCATCCATGATTATTAAAGTGTACTGCTTACTCTGACCAGTCGTACATGAAAAACACTCAAAAAGCATTCAAAATACAGAACAAAAAATCTCCCAGCTTTACCTACGCTTTTGGGATCCTCCGTGGAAAAGCCCCTTTTGAAAACGTTTGGTACACCCCATTCGGTAGCGATGAGCGCATCGTGGTATGGCTGGTACCAGAAGTCGTAGCCGAATTTGGCTCTCTTATCACTGCGTACCCAGGTGCCGGTAACCTCGAGGCTCTTGCTGTCGATACAGAGGAAGTCCCCGTGAGCGTCGCCGTTGGGGTTTCCCAGGGTCGATATCATTATTTCACCGGTGGGAGAGCAATGCGACGTGTGCGGAGTAGCTACTCCATGTTTGTGCATTTCCTCCGGTTCCAGGACCTGATCACCGCCGAGGGGGGAATATCGTTTTCATATTATGAGTCAACTCGCTCCTGCTTCGAGTCACACGTGTTACTCATGTGGGAAATATACCGCTGATGGCTGCGGTGAGCTAATGCAATCGCGGGGGTATATTACGCTTACATATTCGGTCGCGAGAACGACAACAACTCGGTCGGCGGCTATTTCCATGCGGTATTTTTAATTTCGGTATATAGATTTATTTAAGAGACGGTTCAGCCACTTATGGGACAATAAAACGACGGAAAACCGAAAGTTTCCCGCATCTGCCACCATAAAAGGTACGATAACCAAGATCTAATCCCCGAAAAGCAGCTACGTATAGGTACAATAGAAAGATCCCGGCAAATAGCGCGACGATGCGATACAAGCAAAAGATAAGCGTATACTCGACCTTCTTGATCTTGGGCGACCTCTCGTCGCTAACGTCGATGAAGTAGATTCTATCGGACATAAGGCAGGGTAGCACGAGGGTGTCGCGCTTGCCAGGCTGGCCGTGGCAGCTGCTGCAGATATTCCAGCCGCTGTGGTGAAGCTCGTCGCCTACCTCCCGCATTCTCAGCTTGTGGATTATCTGATGGGACGGACAGAGAGCAAACACGCGAAATAAGAGAAAAATGAGTCATCGAGGTGTATACGGTTGTATAGGCTGCAGGACAAATATATGTACGCAAAGAGGCCCGTTTAACGCTGGGATTAGCGCGATTATGGGGAAAAGAGATGGGCCACGAGGATAAAGCCGTGGGAGAAGATATAATAAAGATAATGGATTAGTAAGGTAGGCGCGAGAGGACACATGCTCGAAGTGGCTCTATTTAGATCTGGGAGATGAGGGGCGAGGATGAAAAGTTTGCTGTAATTAGACTCTAAGAGGTCTTATTTTTAGATTCATAAGCTTGCGAGGAATGCAACACTTGTAGACAATTTCACCTTTATTTTATTATTATTTATGGCAATGGAAATGAAAAAGCGCTGCTCTTTAATTTTATAGACGCTTCTATATATTCTGAAATTTTAATCGCCTTCATTATCTTCCCGACACTTAAAAACAGCTTTTCGAAGCAAACTTTCGCTGTTATCAGTTCAAACAGTCACGAGGTGAGAAGCTATCGAGGCATAAAAAATACAAACAAGCCTAAGACGATAAAAGTGTGTAGCCTAATGTCGCAGCATCGATCATATACCTATATAGCTCTTTTCAACGCACCTGGCAGTAAGTGGGACTCTCCGGGTCAACATCGACAGTGGCCAGTACATCTGGTTTCTTCGGATCCGTGTGGATGCAGTTGACGTAGAGAATTTTCTCGCGAGGCCCGTGAAGCATCGCTTCGCGTGGACTCGGATAACCCGGGCCGCTGCAGGCTACATTCTCTGCGGGAAAAGAAAAGTTTCTCTCTGTATAGTCGCGCGCGTTCTATTGATTTTCAAGGGGATACAAGAAAGTCGCGCTTGTATGCCTACTGCTTGGGCTTTTTTTAAAATACAAATTTATTCTGGGCGGAAGAAATATTTGCAACGCTGTATAATTATTCCGATACGAGGATTGCGCAAAATTACAATATTTACGGAAAAAATATCGTACGGAGCTATGAAAATGTTATGACCGTTGATATCTGCGCGATAATATTTTGCAGCAACGATCGATTTGAATGCGTATGGATTTACATTACGGGTCATATTTGTACGAAGAAATACTGATTGGTATAGGAATACTGGAGTAAATTTTATTCGAAAGTGTTTGCAGTTTTACACTGTTTTAAGTCAGAAAAAAAGATACCGCGTAATCATTGAAGCAATAAACAAAGCTTATCACACAAGTGACTTGAGATATACTTATACTACTGCATTTAAAAAAAAATTAAAAAAAAAAAAACAACGTACGTGTCACGGTTTATTGATTAATCGTTCTGGCTTAACGTTATATATCAAGTGGAAGAAAGACAAAAGATCTATACGGGGTATTTCGAGAACACCCTATCTCGTATACCACACCCGTAAAAGCTGGAATGCTACCTGGCGTGTATTGCAACGTTATTTGATATATTGGGTCCTAAAATCTATACATAATTATTCCGGTCTTATTTATACCCATTACACAATTTCGCGTGGCCGTGATATTAATTAAATTTCATTACGTGTACTCTTATATATATACTGTAGTTTTCTATACTAATTTTGTTCTATATCAATCGAATAAGTTTTTTAAGTGAAAATAAATAAAGCACTTCCGTGTCGCGATCGTGTCTAGTCTGTCTGATCAAGTAAAACAGATGAAAAAATTTAATTATGTAACCTATAAATCTTGCATTGAATCAAATCATCATAGAATTATACATTTTTTTTCGCGTAGTTATGCATAATGAAAATAACTTGTCACACGTTACACGTAGAAACAACGGCAAGAACAACTGGCTAATCCAAGCGCACTGTAATTTCATCGTGTTTTATCAATCAATCTATAATAACCGTATTAGTTGCAGTTGTGTTTTCATAATTGATAATTAGAGCACCGGTTATTAGACTGACATCTATTATATTAATTTATCTCTCACACAATCACTCGTCATTACAATTCTAATGCTCTAGATGAAAACTATAACTCCAATAAATAATACAGAAAAATAAGTGCAGCCGCGCGTTGCACATTTTAATCGAACATTTAGCAATGTGCGCAGTTACTTATTCCAGGCGTCATAACGCAACGTACAGATTTATATATAAAAACTTTTTTGCGAGCAATCTAATCTCTGAAAAGTACAACCGTACCGCGCGCGACACGGACAAATGAAACTTTAATTCCGACGCTTTGACTCTATGAAACAAAGAACATACATACTGATCGCCGGCAATTCCAGAAAATTGACTTGATTCTCGACGCGCACGGAAAAAACACGACTACTCATCAAGTACCGCAAACTCCACTCATTAATTCCGCCGAGATAATTCCTCATCGGAATTGCACGTTCTCGTGTGATTTTGCATACTCCAATCGGCGCAGCTCACTCGGCTCTTACGCAAAACCCGTATACGTCTATGTAGAGAGCAAAAAACCACATGCGTCTCATAAGTAGGCAAAAAAATATCACGGCTAAATCCACTGTGCAAACATTCCCGCGCGCAATGCACACGTCGTTCTACGCGACACACGCGCAGGACGTTAATGAGTCTCGAGCGTATACCTGTACCCATATACATCGAGCGGCTATCTCGCGAATCAATCTTAGTCAGACGTAACCGGGAATCATACGTGTGCTTTACGTATATTCGCTATTTCGAGAAAATTCACTTACTTTCGCTAGCCTCGCACATCTCGAACGTCGGCGTATGTTTTCAGCTACTATACGACGAGCCGCTATAAGCGTACCAATGCAGGCAGTGGTCTCGAGTGAACTGGCGAGACCTGCAGACTGGCTCGTAGTCCGCGGTGTTTCGCTCTTGTCTGCTGATACCGTCATACGGCTACCACTTATACACTCCGTGCTACGTGAGCGCTTTGTGCCATTGACCTTGCCAGCGACCTGTACTTACTGCAAACCTCTGGGTCAGTGTATCGTGTGCTTAATTTTAGTGGAAGGATACTTGCCTTCTCTTTCTAGAGATTTTTCTGCGAGTGAATTTTGATTGGACAACGATTTTCTCTTGTTTTTATCGTCCACTTAAGACGCAAAAGTCGAAAATAGTAATCAATAACGATAACCGCACGTGATGTTGTTTAGTCGAAAGTTTTTATCGACTTATCCCCAATGTTTATACTGTGAAAGTCGTTATATATACCCGATAAAATAAGTTAAATGCTGTTTATTGTTTGAAGGAGGTTTTTAAGAAAACTTATTGAAATAGTATTGTACATTACATGTTTCATATTTATTCTTCATATATCGTACACAGCTGTGATAGTTTATACAAGAGATATAATGCTTTCGTTTACTATTGACAGCCTAGGTAAGGTGTGACTGGCACAGAGAATACGATCTACGTTGGAAGTGTGCAATTATACATTTTCGATGAAAACAGTCGGAATTCGGAAAGTGGTATCGTAACAGTAATGCTTTACAATTATCTTAGCTTCGATACACAAACAATAATTAAAGTCGTTATACATGTTCGTTTTCATTAAAAATATTCAAGTTGTGCCCTCGTGATTTCTACGTCCATCCATCTGGCGAACAGTTAGTACGAATAGATAAAATTTTGGCCCTCTTTGATTCGTTTCGATTTTCGCATTGTATACAAATATTATTCATTCTTTTCCATTCGCTTCTCATGACTCGCTTCCAAACCGAGGATATCTCTCTTTTTCAGAGTTTCGCCGTGATTGTCTCATTTTATCTCTTATCACTTACCATTTTTGTTGAAGAATCTTTTCGCATCCGCCTCTTACAATCTTTTTTTCAGTGAAAAAATAAATGCTTTTGTGAATATTTAAATACATTTTGCATTTTTCACACAGATTTTTTTTTAAATTTACAATATTCATCATTCTTCAGTGATTCGCGTTTTTGCGAGGTTACAGTGACTTTTCAACTTGCTCGCTCGCTTTGCACACACTGATATTGTTCCCCTACGTTCCTATATTTTTCGATATTATTTTTTAAGCCGAGATCTTGTACTGTTGTTTTTGATAATTTTTGGTTTAATCATTTTCGTAACTTATCTATAAAGGTAGTTTCTCATCAACGAAGAAAGCAAAATACATTGCCAAAATCCATTTTTGGTTTATGTAAAATACTATATAGGTATATGAAATGTGTTAAAATTTAAGTATAGATCAGATAGCTTCTATATATTCATTTAACAGATCGACTTTTTTTCAACTAGTATAAAGTGGTCAGTGGTATAATATCACATTTAGATCCATAACAAAGTAGTTATACAATCTTAGTTAAATTTAAAATTAGTAACCTATTAACACCTGAATTATAGAAAAATGTTTAACATGACTTTCAGCTCATTACTTCTAATAAATTTGGGCTCATACACTGTAAAATTTTTGTGTGATTCATGCATTCATGGGTTAGGCTTGGTTACTACTTTCATACAGTGGATTTATATAAGTATATAAAATTTGGCACGTGAATTGATTATTACACTAAGTAAAACGCATAAAAAATGTCACTTATTGTTACAAAAAATGTTTAATTAGGAATCAATTATTTCAGTGCCACAATACTACAGCACCCCATAGATGTACAGAAACTTGAACTAATTGTCGTTCACTTTTATGTAAACTCATTACTGGTTGATCAGTCACTAAAAGAGTATAAGTACTGTATAAATGACATTTAACTATTAGAAGATTAAAGTTCTGTATAGCCACATGATTTCAAAAGTAATTATTAGTTAAAAAATGTTAGCACCGTTTAGAATGTATACGTATGTGTAAAATTCCTTATAAATTTTGTAAAAATTATTTCTGAACAATATATAATTTATAAAAAGTAGAAGTTTGTACTGTAGATAGGAAAAAGTAATCGTAAAAATTATTATGAATACACGGTTTTTTAATCAGTAGTTCAAAATAAATGTGTGATTCCGACCAGTCAAAACTACGTGTTGTGCATTCACTACTGTGTTCCTCCGGTAATTTAATTCAACAATTCATTAGTCCTAAATGCTACCAATGTCTGTTTGGATATAATAGCACCACTTCTATTCGATCTCCTTACAAATCAATGACGCCACAGAAAACCATCGAGACTTGCGTACGAAGCTTAAAACAACAAATGCCCATCTTCACAGACTCGACCTACTAATTTACTTCGTACTAGTTCTTTTACACGCTCACTATAACTATGATAAAAGAAGTATTAAAGAACGGAAAATCGCGTACTGACACACAAGTCGACGATCTTCAAATCACAAAATCCTCCACTCATCGCTCTCTCGAAAGCCGGTCACGTGGACATGCCCCTGTTGATCCTCTTCTCTCCAGCTCTAGCCGCGACGCCGGCTGTCTTGCTCTTCTCGACCTTCTCGACGTTTCCCGCCAGCATCTCCTGTTGCTGGTTCTTTTCTCTCAAAAGAGCACAGGCCAGTAGATTTTGTCTCCTGACGGCCGTCAATTGTCCCAGCCTCAGCTTAGCCGCGGCGGCTCGCGCGGCTATGTCATCCAGTCCGGCCTCGATTCGGTCCAAACCTTCGCTCACGTTTGCCAGAACCTCGACGATGAGGTTGTTTCGAGCGCGATGCGTTTCCTCGAAGGCAGCCAGACGACGCCTAGCCATAGCGCACAGGAGAACTAGGGCTGCTGCGAGACTCAACGCCAACAGGCCCTTCTGCACCAGCAGCGACGTCGACGAAGACATGATGTGGATGACGAGAACGAATATGTTGCCGGACAGGACTGACGGATCATCGCACGATTGGTCAAACCGTTATCTTGCTCTTACGTCGTTGAGCTTCTCTGCATCGCGTTTGTAGATCGATGATTGAGTCGCCTTCTAGTTTTTTATACGGAAAATAGTTTTGTGCGGTAAGAGATTTCCCTTAGCGTTTAGAGACAACTTCAGATTATTATATTCGTTTGTCTAGGAATTATACACCGTTCGTTTATTCGGCGTTTGTTATTGTTTTATTTTATTGCTTTTCGATATACACCAACTCAATTGAAACTTTTCAATATACTTCTGTAAGAATTTTGAATAAATGCGTTGAGAATAATATGGTATCTTGCGATTCACTGGGTTTGCTCGAAATCCAATATTTGCAAAGCTCTTGGAGTTAAATTTAGAAATTTTAAAGTTCCTCATAAACTACACAGCCGGAGGCCTCTATTTGGAACACTTCGAGTATTTAAAGCACTATTTATAAGACTATCTTTTTATCCGTCTTTTTAAATATCACACTGTTAGAACTACTTTAGAATTTATCTCCGCACATCTCACGAATTCCATTACAGTTTGTAATCAGTTTATAAAGGCTTCGTAGAACTTTACTTCATTCTCTACTAAAAGAATGGTTATCGATTTTCATTAAATATTGATTCAGTCCGAAATCAGATCGATAACGAGAATATGCACTGTATTATATCTATATTCCAAATATTGAACTCGATCACACACTGTATGTCATTGAACTACTCAATCAAATTAACGAATTGCCACCAGTATCATCATTGAATCAATTAACATCCAACAATGAAGAACAACAGGAATTGTCACACACACACACACACACACACACACACACTCACAGCACATTTTGGCAGCACAATTCTCTAATCCTACTAAATTCGATTCGATCACCTAGAACTTCATTATAAAAGAGGCCGAACGCTCGTATTAAAATATCCCCTACCACGATTCACGACAGTTATTCCGAATCAATTGATCTGTCAACAACAAGCTCAACTTTTTCGCGGCACACTTTCTAGAGTCCACTTTTCGGGATGATTCAGCAGCGTCTGTCACTTTGTGCGTTGACGAACGACGGCTCTCTGCTCCGCTTGCGTCTATTATTACGCGGCCAGCGGTGTGAGGCGTGGGACGTGCGAGCAACAGTTCGCCGCATTATCTTCTTTCCACGGCTCCTTTCTCTGTCCGCGTGTTACCGCCGCGGACCTCGAGATTCGTTGCTGCTTCTGGAGGTCGTCATCCGAGTGTAGGCTCATTTCGATGCTCGACGTAGTGGCTGACGTTGCTCGGCTACAGCTGCTGATACGGCCGGAAAGAGAAAAAAGATTTTTCGATGAGTATTTCTAGACCGATGGGCTATTGGGCTTGTTCAATGAAAGCGCGAGTGTGGTATTAATGGAATGACGGCTATGTGAAGTATTGGATCGGGTAATTGAATCGCCATGCATTGAGCTGCATTCCGACGACGTGATTTCGATATCGGCTTAGCGATGCTCTATATAATTGAGTAAAGTAAGCAACAAATCAACATTTATAATTCTTTTCAAGCTAAGAAAACTTTTAACACGAATTCCAAGCAGTTGCACGCAGTTGTGTTTGCCTCGACTCGTGTTACGATACGCGTATAGCGGAGGTGAATTACGAGACAGATGGTTGATATAGACAGTATTAAATTCAGCTCTCTCTCTCTCTTCTATAATACCATTATAGCAGCGTGCTTCTCCTTTCACCTGGATCTTTTTCCCCGAACGTTGAAACAAAAGCACATAAACCGCACACTCCATTCATCCCTCGTGAAAACAAAACCGTTCTATTTCACCAGTGCGAAAACGAACAAAAGCCACTGCAGCTATTGACACATCAGCCGAAAATACTCGTCAGCTCCAACGCGCATGTATTTTTAATCGCTCTCGCCTCGTAGCAGCTCAACGCCATAGCCTGAGGATATCGGGTAACGCCACCCCTCTAAAAAGGATCGAAATTCCAAGGAAGACACGACGCTGCTCACCTGCAGTCGATCCGACGCAGCCTCTCTCAGAATTCACCATCTCGACATGACTGTGTTATACGCGAGATGAGGAGCAAAGCGAGGAAATCCTGCGGGGACGCGAAACTTATTGCGGAGCGTTGCTGCAAGCTCGAGGGACAAGTGCAGACTGCACGCGCGAGCCGTCTTGTGCTGCTGCTGCTGCTGCCGCTGCGCGATTTTCTCTGCGCGCGAGATCAGCAGCGGCCTATAACTGCGATTCTTCCACGTGTTATATAGGCGCGGCCGACCCCAACAGCAACCCTCTGTATACACGTTCGCGGAAGGATAAGCCAGGGTAGACTGCTGCAGCGAGTGTCTTTTGCTTAGGGGGTACTTTGTCCGAGGGTGGCGTTTACGAGGAAAGCTCTTGGGTTATGGTCGCTCGTTAAATTCAGACCAATGTATGGCTCGTATACGAAGCTTTGAAAGTGAATAGGAATTGTGAAAGGGGTAATTAGCCAATATCAGTGTCGTATCCACGCGACGGCCTACACACGCGAGAATCAAATCAGCGAACGTCTCTCGTTCGTATACTATTAACTTGCGTTCACTGCAAGAGACAGCATCGGGCGACAGTGATGAATTGATTAAAACCGCTCTCTCATTCGAGACATGCGCGCGCGTAGAGTCGTTTAATTATCTAGTAAATTGCACAATCAGCAAGTAGAATACCATAGGTAAATTACTCCGACTCCTCTGGCTCTGTAGCTCGAAATCCTGCTGCGCCTGCGTAAGGTCTGATCGATAACGCATTCGCGCGCAGCTGCTGCGTTATATGTATGCTGCTCTTTTCTATTTTGGTGTGTATACGTACGTATGTATGTCGAATGAGATTGTACTAGTGCGCGCGAATGTAGGCTGCTTTCCGAATGCACTGTGGGGGTGACGAGGAGCTTCGCGGATGGCTGATTTATGCGAGACTCTGGATCAGACGCGAGAATTGAGATGCATGAGAGAGACGAGTGGATTGCGGGTTATTTTTGCGTGCTGTTTACCGATCGGATTGAGTTTGATTTTTTTTTTTTATTTGGAGTGATTGTGTCGTGTGCAAGAATGATTTATCATAGCATGGAATAAAAGCTACAACCCATGGTTTTCTTATCGACATACAGAATCTGAAATGACAACTTGTTAAATATTTCAGTGTTTTCCAACTAAAGTACATTGAGTTAAATGTAGAATAATCAATAAATTTTGATGATGCTCCGAGTCATTTCCATAAAGCTCATTCGCATCAACATCACAAAGAAGACTCTGCTGTGTCACTGTTCGACGTTTTGTTTGTAAAATTGTTGGTTGACAGTTCTACTGAAATATCCTTTGGTGGTAAATATCTAAAAAGACAATCTGAATTATTATGAAATCAAAATAAAACATCCCTGAAATATAATATCAAGTTGTCAAAGTAAAATTACTGACCCTCGAATAACCGGTGAAACATAATCGGGATTGAGCTTGGCCACCTTGTCCGTTTCACCAGTCAGATAACTAACGGCACTCGCCACAACGATGGTAATTACGCTGCCAATGAGCGTGAAGTATAGTATAGCAATTTGAAAGAGCATCATGGGCTCTTCCTCTGGTTCGAGGGGCGGCAGGCTGGTCACCACATGCTGGGACACTGTCTCGTTCAGCGGATAAGGACAATGCTCGACGGAGGTGGGCAGACTAGGGTTGCGAATGCGCTTGTGGGCCACGTTCCATTGGGTGCCGCCGACGAGCCAGCACATGGCTACGAGGGAGACGCAGACCCCGCTGATGGCACCTTTCCTGCCAACCCACGGACACAACATACCCAGGATGAAGAGGCCCAGGAGTGGACCCTCAGTGGCGCTGTTCAAACCGTACGCTAGCTCGAATACTGTTCCCAAGCGCTCGATTATGAAAATCAGCCCGATCGTGACCAGACCCATGGTTGCGGACATGACCTGGAATTTTTTAGTTCTTAATTGTGTATAAGCAGGTTTAGGAAGAATGAGATGTTAATGTGTTTGCTTTGCGATGCGCGATACGTTTTTCCGAGGACGAGTCAATGTGAGCGGCATTCTCAAAAAGAAATTACGTCTTTATCTGCGGGATTCTGGATTTTCTTTAGCAGGGAAAAGCAGCTTACGTTGTAATCCCTTTTTACGCTGACGAGACACTAAGTCTGTGTGGTTTACCTCAGCGGCATACTGAAAAGCTCTTTTTTAGGAATCACAGACGTGAGATGATTTAATGAATTATATTAGAATTTAGTGATATAAAAAAGTACTCGAACCTTCATAATGTTAGCAGCTCTAGCATCTTTCTCAGGTCCATCGGCAATCAAGCGATCGATGAAGTTCTCGTAAATAGTTCCAGAAAGTGTATTTAGACTGGCGCTCATCGTGGATAAAGCAGAGCTCACGAGGCCAGCGAGAAATATACCCGGGAGGCCGAAAACATGCCCGGCAATGTCCATTACGTAGTATGGCAGAGTCTGGTCGCTTCGTTTCACTAACTTTGATAATAAATTTGGTCAAAATATGGAGACGTAAATTATTGTATTTTTAATATACCATTTATACCATTTATACCTGTGCTTTGTAGGGGTCACAGTCGTGATAGCGAGCATACATTATTATTCCAACGTAGACGCATGCAACTTGCAATGTGGCCCAACCAAACGACGTCAGTATTATAGCTCTAAATCAAATTCTCTAGTTAATTTTTTCTACAAATATTTGAAATTAAGAATTTTTTATTTAGTATGGGAATTACTTTCTTACGTCGGACTCCTTTTCAATAGCTAAATATCTCTGGATGTATTTTTGTCCCAAACCGAATCGACTGAGCATCGTAAACGTCATGCCAATTGACATTGCCCAGAATGTGTTTCTATCAAAAGGACTTGGATTGAAGCTAGAACATGACAACGAAAAAAATAAAGTAAAAACAATGATTTTTAAAATCCAAGTTCAAATAAAAACATGGAATGGCAACTTACTCAAAAAATTTTATTCGACCCCCTTTTTCAGCTATGTCCCATGCTTCTTCTATACCACCTACTGCAATTACACCTAGTACTAAGATAGTGGCCAAGCCACTAACTGTAAAAATGAATTGCAACGTATCAGTCCACACGACTGCTTTGACACCACCCTAAAGTAAAGTGATTTAATAAATAACCTTTCAATAGATTTACACGTTTTATGTAGTAAACATTTTTAGCACTCACCAAGGTCGTATAAGTGATGCATATAATGCACAAAAATGGTGTTATCAGGTGCATATCGAAACCGGTAACTTGCGAAAATGCAAGCGCAGGTGTGTAGATAACGATGGGAATGTACACCAGTAAAGAAATAGTGTAAAGAGCAGCAGCGAAAGTTCTGACGGTTTTAGAAAATCGTAATTCTAAATATTCGTGGCAACTGCAAACCTGCAGCTGATGAAAAACCGGCATCGTGACGTAGGCAGAAGTCAATCCTATTAAGAGAGCTGCAATTGTTGCTGCAAAATACTGGCTGCCATGCAAATAGACTTCGGTCGGCACTCCCAAAAATGTGATCCCTGACAAAAAACTTGCAAAAAAACGCTTTTATATTCGTCAAGACTGAATGGAAATTTTGATGAATCTCGTCAGCAAACACCTCGCTCTTTATTAATCTCTGTTTTTAAACCCTTACGATAAATTAGTAAAGCAACGCTATAAAATAGATTAGAATCGTAGGATTCCAAGCTACCTATTATACTGATAAGGACATACTTTTATTTGCCAAGTATTGAAGTTAAACTCTTACAAATGTACAATTTTTCCTAATTGAAGAGATTTTTCAAGTACTTACCTTGCAAGAATACTGATTGCAACAGGAATATAATGCATGTGTTTACCGCCATATAGATATTCGGAAGTACTGTTTTGTTTACTGAATATAGCAAAGTAAAGTCCAATCAAAAGGCTCACACCAAGTAATATGCCAAACAAACAATAATCCGACCAACCAAAAACCAACTGCCTCATTTCCACTGTGGGAGCTAAGGTTGTCATAACAAACTTCATTTTGAGAAATGTTTTTAACTTCGATATTACTATCACAAAACTGACACTATTTGTAAAGACGTGCGAAAGTGAGAAACTGAAATGTCAATGTCGACTGCAACACTTCTCATTAGTACCTATGCAGAGATAAGACTATTTATAAAGTCTATAAAATTGGATTACACGAACAAATAAAAGAATGGCGAAGCAGACGCAAAATTTGATCTCCATGTTTCGTAATTTCCACAAGTTATATTCGGTATAGTCGTAGCGATGCTTTTTATTTTTTAACACAAAGCGTAAAATGTATTATTACGTTGAAAATTAATTATTTTCTTCTTTCTTCCTGCTGGCCATATGAAGTTCAACACTGGTTTCATTCAAAGGTACTTACGTATAATTTTTTTTTCCACAATAATCTGCAGAACATCGAATTTCATATGAGGCATGTGCTTTCTATTCTCTTCAAAAATCTTATTTAAATCGGATCGTAAAGACTTGCAAAATACGAACTTTCGAACAGCAGGTGAAACGCGATTCGGGTTAACCTTCGTCAAATCGGTTTTACCCACAAAGTGATTCGTTACGCCGCCCACGACAATAACTATAATGGCACCTAGAGGGGCGGCGCCGCGCTCGTAGCGACGATACTTTCTTGCTGCATCAGTAGAGTCTCATTAAGAGAATAAAGACAAGCATCTGTCGAGGTTGGGAGGCTATGATGGTGAATCCTCTTGTTAAAGATGTGCCATTGCTGTCCACCGATAATCCAAGTCATATGTACGAGAGAGCTGACAGCTCCAGTGACTGCTCCTGTTTTCCCAATCCATGGCAACGGCATGCCCGTCAAAAATAATTCCGAAATCAGCGCTCCATTAATTACGACTGAACGTTATCTCAAAGATTGTGCCCAAGTGCTCGATCACGAAGATCAAACCATTAATTAAGTATCAGAAATTAAAATTGTAAGGATATAAGGAATGTTTGAACACAAAAACTTAATTTCTAGAATATGTTAAATAATTATTATTTAATTTTTTTTTATAATACTGATTCAACAAATACAAAGCTTATGTGAATTATTTGTGAGCTTCTATATTGATTATTTTTTGTTGTTTTCTTGATTTATTTCCTTCAGAGACACCTCCACATACTGCTTTTTCGGTAAGAACCTATAAATTATATGTTAGGTTTATCAAAAGAATATCTTTCTGACAATTTAGCATTCTATAAGAAAACACATCCATATATATTGTGTCTCCGAAAATTGAAATACTTAAGTATAAATTTATCTTTTATTTAATAAATAATTAACTCTACTGCGTACCTTCTTAAAAATGGGGCAATGTATCTGGGATTAACTTTCGATGAATCGGACTCACTAATAATGAGACTAATGATAGATCCGACGATCACAGTAATAAGTGTTCCCGTTAATATGAGGTAAAGAAATGATAACTTGAAGATTAACATTGGCTCGTCCTCAGGTGCTAGAGGTGGTGATGTCGTACTTTCAATTAATGTGTTGTTAAGCGGAAAGGGACAATTTTCAATAGAGGTGGGTAGATGAGCCTGCTTTATGCGCTTGTTATAGATATACCACTGAGTGCCTCCGACAATCCACGACATGACTGCGATGGAGATACATCCGCCGGAAATCGCGCCTTTTTTGCCGACCCATGGCATAAACATACCGAGAATGAAAAGTCCAAGGAGTGGACCATCGACGACTGTACTCAAACTATTAGCCATTTCAAAAATGGTACCAAGATGCTCGATTACAAAGATCATAGCAATTGTAATCATACCAATGATGAAAGACGTGATCTGTCAATTAAATTAAATACGTACAAATTTACTTCTGATTCACTGCACTTGCAACTGCATTTATTTAATTTACCTACCTTCATGATATTAGCCGATTTTGCATCTTTTCTAGGACTTTCCTCAATCCATTGATCGATAAAGTCTTCATAAATGATTCCTGAAAGAGAATTCAGACTGGCACTCATTGTCGATAATGCAGAGCTAACAAGACCAGCAAGAAAAACTCCAGATAAGCCTGGAATATTTTTAGCAACGTCCATTACGTAATATGGCAAGGTTTGATCGTCACGTTTTACCAACTAAAAATAGTTTTTTTTTTATATTATAAATCGGAAAATATATAAATAATTTACACAAAACAAACAGATTTTACCTTACTAGTTAAAGGATCACAATCATGATATTTAGAATATACTATTAAACCCGTCAAAACGCAGCAGAGTTGTAATGATATCCACCCGCCTGCCATAAAAAATACAGCTCTACAATAACATTACATTTAATATGCTTTATACATACACGGTTAATACAGGAAACGAAAGGCATAAATACTTTTTAATGTTAGCTTCTTTTTCAATAGCTAGAAATCTTTGAACAAACTTTTGTCCTATGGTGAAACGACTAAGATTACTAAAGAATGTACCAATCGTCATACTCCAAAACGTGGTTCGTATAAATGGGCTTGGATTCATACTATAAAAAAGAGCAATAATCATAAAAGTTGTCAAACTTACGGGTAGAGTAAGATTAAATTGCATAGTTACTCAAAAATGTCTAGTCTTCCACCTTCTTTTGAAATTCTCCACACTTCTGAGAAACCACCAACTGCCATCACGCCCATCGCTAAAACGGTGAACAAACCTCCGATAGTGAAAAATAATTGAATTGTGTCGGTCCAAACAACTGCCTTAACTCCGCCCTTTGTAATTGTATATAATTAAAATATTACACAGTTTTTAAGTATAATAGTAACATCATTATTTCAATCCAATTTTTACCATGGTTGTGTACGTTATACAAACAAGACTGAAGATTGGTGTTATCACGTGAACGCTATATCCTGTAACTTGGGAAAAAGCCAGCGCCGGGACATAAATAACTATCGGTATGTATAGCATCAGTGATATGATGTAGAGAAACGATGCCAATGATCGAATATTTTTTGAAAATCGTAGTTCCAAATATTCATAACTACTAGCAACTTGAAGATCGTAGAATATTGGCATAAAAATATATGCTGTAATAGTGCAGCAGATAATAGCTGGTATTCCTGTGAGGAAATAGTATGCACCATGAAAATAAACTTCTGTAGGGATCCCAAGAAAGGTTATACCCGATAACAAGCTGTATCAATTTAATATATCATTATTCAATTTATTATTCAGCAGAAATTGTAATCTGATTGTAAATAGCTTTAAAATTACTGTATATAATCAACATTGCTTACCTTGCAAGCATACTCATAGCGACAGGTAAGTATGACATCGTTTTACCACCAAATAAATACTCTTTGGCACTGTCTTGTTTACTAAAGAATCCAAAATAAATACCAATGAGTAAACTGACACCAAGTAAACCAACAAACAGCACATAATCGGTCCATCCAAATGTTAATTGTTTCATTCCATAGGTAAAACTTGATTCTGTGGTAAAAGCAGTGTCCATTTTCTTGAATTAAACGAATAATAGAATATCAATGCGTGAAAAAATTTCTGTAGATGCAGTCAGGAGACGATGAAAAGATACAATGATTGTTCAAAGCTGTGCATGAGCTACTTCATATATAAGTGTTTGTTCAGTGATAACAAAATAAAAATTCAGTGATAATAAATACGTTGCAAATTCAATCAATCAAATTTATTATTAGTCACTCAAATCATCTATAAATCATAACTCCAGCTCATTTAAACTCTCGCACGAACTTTTTATTTTTAATAAAATATATTTCGATGAATTTTATTGCAATAACTGAGTTTTAGAAGGATGCACACTTTTCTAACAAATCTTTTATACTGAAGGCTTCGACTAAATTATATTCTAAAAATATATGTATTTAGATACTTTAAGTCGTTAGGGACATTTTTATCAAAAAGAAAATAATCTAATGATAATGGCTGGAGGCTCATAAAATGTCATCGCTCCTGGTAATGTAAGAAAAAAATAAAAAATGTGAAAACTGCATTCGGACAAATGTGAATTGACGTCAGTCTATCTTCATGAATATATAAATAAAATAGATAGTAGAAAATTGTTACTTTGCTTTTGAATAAGTTCATCAGCTGATATATGCTTATTGGCAATCGTACGTTGTACGTATGGATTTATAAGCTTGAGCTATAACTAGTTTAAATTAACATTTGACTATGGTTATTTATTTAAGGAAATGCGCGTATAACTTAATGAACAAAGTACTATACAAAATTAGCCTTTTCAGGTTGATATACTGGTCCTCTCTCTCTCACACACACACACACACACACACACACACACACACACACACACACACCGAACCTTCGCGAACTGTAATCGTTCAATCACACGTGCACCTCTCGTACAGGATCGAAAACAAACTTCGTCCTCTCGCGGGACCCTATACGTTACTCCAGCTATATCGCAACGGTGGTCAAGTCGTATTTTCACCTCATTATACATTTATATTATTATTAAACATTGTTCTAATACGTTTTCTAAATACGTCGGAAGTATTCTAATTTATATGAGATCAAATGAATAGTCGTTTACAAACAATAAGTAACTGTAATTTTGCATTCTTGAAATTGGATTTCACGATTCTACAGTTTCTCGGTGTTATTATTACTATGTATATCCTTTAGAGGTACTTCAATATACTTCTTTTTTGGTAGGAACCTAAAATACGGTAATAACTTGTTTACTAAATGACAGTATAATTTGCATAAATTTATTATTATTAATATTCAAAAGCTTACGGACCTGTGAAGAAGAGGTGATATGTGATCAGGATTCACACTTGCAGGATCCATCTCTTTTGTAATATAACTTGTGACTACACCAACAATAATTCCAAACAAACTTCCTGTCAACGTGAAATACAATACTGAAATCCGGAAAAAGAAAAATGGCTCGTCTTCCGGATTTAAAGGTGGAAGAGATGTTGTTGTTGTTGTTGTTGTTGTTGTTGTTGTGCTGATAGTCTGATTCAATTCATAAAGACAACCTTCCGTAGACGTCGGAAGGTGTGGAAAGTGCAGTCTCTTGTTAATCAAGTGCCACTGTGAAAAACCAACCTGCCATAGTGAGAATATCAAAGAACTGTAACCTCCCACTAAAGCACCCTTCTTGCCAACCCATGGGATCAGCATTCCCAACACGAAAATACACAAAATTGGAGAATCGAGTATACTGCCGATGGTGAAAATCATGTTGTATATTGTTCCCAATTGTTCCATCACAAAGACTAATCCAATCGAAATTATGCCAACTATGATAACACAGACCTGTTGATATTTAAATTTTTAGATGTATGCGATTTGTAGTATTCGATATCTGTAATAGTTTTCAAACCTTCATGATATTAGCAGCCCTGGCTTCTTGATTCGGGCTTTCGGGCAGCCAGTTTTTGATAAAGTCATCGTAGATCATGCCGGCAAGGGTGTTTAAGCAAGCACTCATAGTTGAGAGCGAAGAACTGACAAGCCCAGCTAAGAAAATGCCTGGAAGACCTGGTATGAATCCTGCTACATCCATGACGAAGTATATAACATTTTGATCACTCCTCTCCACACGCTATGCAGAAGACATACAAAATTTATATTGCAGTTAAGATATAGTGTTCCGATACAAGTCTTCGTGCATGTAAATCCTTACGTTTGCCTTAAGGGGATCGCAATCGTGATATTTTGCGTATATTGTCAGTCCAATCAGTGAGCATAGCAGAATCATAACTATCCAGCCAAAAATCATTATCCAAATTGCTCTAAAAAAATTAAGAATCATTAATATTACAATGTCTTCAGACAAGAACGTAGAACTATAAAGGTATAGAAATTAGTATATTAATAATGACTTTTTAGCTTCTCCAATCGTGCGCACGGATAAAAATTTCTGGACAAACTTTTGTCCAACGCTGAACCGACTGACACAGGACGTAATCAAACCTGCTTGAATCGCCCAAAATGTATTTCTTTTATACATATTTGGAGACATACTAAAATAAAAGAGAAATTTAAATAAGTTACTTGAACATGATTTTTTTGTTCTAGCTATAATAAGATAATATTTTGTATACTCGAAAGCGTGCGTTCGACCTCCTTGACTTGCAATCCGCCATACTTCTGAAACTCCACTGACTGAGCTCAATCCGATACCAAGAATTGCAAACACTCCAATTAAAGTGAAAATGAATTGAAAAGTATCTGTCCATATTACTGCTTTTACGCCACCCTAAAACAAAAATAATATTCGTAGATCATATGGTGTGATATTTTTTTATTAAATTATTTATCGCATACGTACCATACTCGTGTACGTTATGCATATAACGGTTAGAACGGGTGTAATTGCGTGAACACTGTATCCAGTAACTTGAGAAAAAGCCAGAGCAGGCACATATATTATTATCGAAGTTAATGCTACTAAACCAATGAGATAGGTCATTGACGACAATTTTCTAACGTCCTTGGAAAAACGCAGTTCTAGATATTCGTTAGTGCATGAAAGCTGAAGTTTGAAAAAAATTGGCAGGAAGACGTATATGGTTATTATAGCGATAATGATTGCACTAATCACTGCAGTTGTATAAGATGTCCCATACAGATAAATTTCTGCAGGTAATCCTAAAAATGTGATGCCCGATAAAAAGCTGAAAAATAGGCATGACATAAACTTGTGAAACGGTGAGTTATCATAAAAAACATATGCGTTAATTATATTTACCTGGACAGTAAACTAACGGCTACGGGAAAAAATCCCATTTTTTTACCGCCATATAAATATTCATTCGTTGTATCTTGTTTACTAAAGAAACCAAAATACACACCAATCGCCAAACTAATGCCTAGCAAGATTCCAAACACGACATAATCTGTCCAATGAAAAGTAAGTTCTAGCATTTTTTAAACTTTTGTTGATACTTGTATTCGCAAGTCAAAACATAAATTAACAAAATTTTAAACTGATAATTAATAAAATTTGCCTGATATTTTCATTACATTATCACTGAAGCACATGTTTTGGAAGTCTGATTCTTAATGGTCGGGAGTCTTGAGTGTACTAAAGATATAAAATAATCTCTTGATTAAGATAGATTATATCAACTATACGTATCAGTTGAATTGTTGATATGAAATAAATAATAAGTGTATTCGCATCTCAAACGTAAGATCGGTATTTTCATTGCATACATAAGACTGCAAAGGTAATGCTATGCATTTTTAATAAAGAAGTAAGACAACAGAGTATGCTAATACATATCATTTTCTATTAAAATTTTTCTTTTTGCTAATTAAATTGTATGAATGAGATATTTTGTATTCAATTTTCTGTATAGTCAATTTAATTAATAATTTTATATACAATTTTTCGTAAAATAAAAAATTTTATTAAAATCCAATCGTTGATAAGACCATTACGTATTCTAATTAGTCATAAAGTAAAGCTCCTCTAATAAAGTTTTACCACACCTACGCCTCTGCGTAAGAAAATAAATAAAAAGACAATGACGTTAGGCGGTTGCAGTTCTCTTCTACTTACATCGTCATTTATCCTTTATAGCTATCAGATTAAAGTGCGTTAAATTATCACGTTCAACTTTTATTGAGGTATAATTTAGCGGATGCGTTGTCATTTATATCAATACCGAAGACGAACTCTTGTGGCAAAATCCCCTCGCTCGTTTGCCATACGTGTTCTGGAATTTAAGCTAAGATGTTACCCAACTACAGCCAATATAAGTAGCTCGCACCCTAAGGCACATGTGTTAAAAGCTTCTTTTTACTTGATTTACTCTGCTTCCCTTTCACTCATGATCTTTTTTTCATGTTTCGTCTCCTAACGATAAGTTTTGAATTCCTTAATTATTTCTTCAAAAATTTGTATGAAAGACTGTTCTACAAGAATGTAATGCATCCATTCTCATTTCCTTAATGTGTTTTGCAGTAAAAAAAGCTATAAAAAATGAACGAACAATTAAATAAAAATTCAAGTGAAGGCAAATCTCAATTTCAGCTATTTCACGGACATTTTTTTTTTCAACAACAACAGATATAGGTATATTTAGAAAAATACTTTAATTAGAGCATGGTTATAGTATTATACAAGATTGTCGATTAGACGGATTTATCAGTCTTATATAAGAAATTCTCTACGATATATGCACCTGGTGCATAGATTGAATTGGATTTCGAAATCGGTCGTGTTTTCGTTTCGAAATGGATGATTTTTAAAATCATAACCGTGTGATCGTAGCCGTTTGAGAAAGCATATTTTCAGAATTCATCAGCTGCATTTCTTTCTCGGTTATTTTGTCGCCGGAAATTTCTTTCAGCGGCACCTCCGCATACTTCTTTTTCGGGAGGAATCTGCAAGGCAAAATGTATAATTAGATTCACGCAGACGATGGGTGATCTAAAAATTTGTAACCGAACGATAATAAAAAAGTTTCCATCGAGGCTTTTAGATTATCGCTGATTGCGGATTAATTAAAGTTGAAC
The DNA here is from genome assembly GCA_012977825.3 of Pteromalus puparum. Classification (NCBI taxonomy): domain Eukaryota; kingdom Metazoa; phylum Arthropoda; class Insecta; order Hymenoptera; family Pteromalidae; genus Pteromalus; species Pteromalus puparum. The sequence continues at coordinate 1,708,520 of CM053169.1, forward strand.
ATTGGCTCAACATTCGCATATTTAACAATAATCGATAAATATTTTAATAATGCATGAACGACATCCACTGCAAGTGTGCAATTAGCTAGAAATGTAAATATTGTAATATGGAGTCGATAACAAGCAATCGGAATTAAATCTGAACAGTCGCTATTTCTTAAAAAGCGTATACAAATCGCAGGCTTCTGTATATTGTAGGTATATGATAAAGATAAGAATACCTCCTCATGAACGGTGATATATGCTCGGGATCGACTTTGTCTGTATCGACCTCACCGACGATAAAGCTGGTGGCAGTACCCGCAATAACAGTTATCAGCGTGCCGATTAGATTAAAGTGCATCATGGATATTCGGAAGAGAAAAAATGGCTCCTCGTCTTGACCGATATGCTCAACCACGATTGTCGCGTTCCTCGAGACAATCGAAGCCGGGCACGACTCAACGGAGGTGGGCAGGCCAACGCGCTTCACGCGCTGGTTGTAGACGTTCCACTGGTTGCCAATGACGAGCCAGTGCATGAGCGCGAGGCCGACGAGACAGCCGTACATGGCTCCTTTACGGCCCACCCAGGGGATAATCATGCCCATGACAAAGAGGCCCAAGAGTGGACCCTCGACCACGCTCCGGATGCTCAGAGAGATCTCGAAGACAGTACCCAGGTGCTGCACCACGAAAGTCATGCCCATGCCGAGCAGGCCGACAATCACGGCGATTATCTGCAGTCAAGGAGGCTTGTTATTAGATTTGAACTGCAGCCTATGTTCGATTACTTTAAATAAATTTTGATTGACGTATACGAGTGACGGATTGAACGATAAGTATACACGTTTATTATTTTGAAAAATATATTTCGTTTATCAAAATTGATTATTTTTCAAAATTAAACGTATGCGATATTGTGAATCGATGCTATCTTCTTTCTTGAAATTTGGCCTACTTTTATTCGCCTAGCCATCAATACAAGTACACGCGCGTGGCCAAAAACTAATCTCTCACCTGCACCGGCACAGGTGAGCTTAAACTGTTTCAAAATCGTAATCAGAAAAATAAAACATGGTAGATAAGACGACGCTCGGCGTCGCGATAATAAAAATATGAATAAATCATTGGAAAAAACCCGACGCGATGAGCAATGAACGTCTGATGGACTATATATATGCATGCATGTATGCATCATGCGCTGATAAGTCGCGTATAAACGCACCTTCATGATGGTCGTTGCTCTGACTTCTTTATCGGAGCTCTCGGGCAGCCAGTGATCAATGAAATCGTCGTAAATCGTGCCTGCGAGCGTGTTCAGGGCGGCGCTCATCGTGGAAAGTGCACAGCTCACGAGACCCGCGAGAAAAACGCCTGGCAGACCGGACAGGTGGCCGGCGATGTCCATAACGTAGTACGGGAGAACTTGGTCGCTGCGCTTTACGATCTTTGAACAGATTCAATTGTCGGCTTGATTGATTCCTTACGAGCAATTTGCGATTTATATTACTGCGACGAATCGCTCGTCGTTTACCTTAGCTTTCAGCGGATCACAGTCGTGGTAGTAAGCGTACATCGTCAGTCCGGTCAATGCACAAGTGAACTTCATGATTATCATTCCAATGGCCAGTATCAGTATAGCTCTAAAACAAGATTGTTTGCATTCGTGATGTAAGACGCCACATGACAACAATAGATCGTAGAATTTATTATTACTTTCTGACATTCCTCTGTCTTGAGATCGACAAGAAACGCTGGACGCAGCTTTGACTGACTCCAAAGTGGGAGATCAATAATACCGTGTGGCTTATGGTCATTCCCCAAAAGGACTTTCGCACGTAGAGGCTCGGGCTCATACTGGAAGTGAAGACACGTGAATAATTAATTAATACCTACAAAGATATTTTAAGTTTCATTGTCAGAAGTCACGCACTCGAAAATTTCAGTACGATTTCCCTCCTTCGCAATGGCGATGACTTGCGAAAAGCCTCCCACTGAATTGACTCCAATAAAGAACACCGCTAGAAGTCCGCCCATCGTAAACACAAGCTGTATCGTGTCCGTCCATATCACTGCCTTGACTCCTCCCTACGAACCAATAATAACCGATTTCGAAAATATCTGCTTTCTATCTCAACAACTCAACGACTTAATCTTACGAGACTGGTGTAAACGATGCAGATGCAACAGAGCACAGGAACGATGGCATAGAGACTGTAGCCGGTGATTTGCGTGAAAGCCAAAGCCGGTGCGTAGACGACCAACGGTATATACATGACCAGCGAGACGATGTAAAGCAGAGAGGCGAGGATACGTATTTTCCGGCAAAACCGGACTTCCAAGTACTCGTACACACTGGCCAGCTGGAGCTTGTAGAATACCGGTACGAAAACGTAGCTGGTAATCAGGCAGGTCAGGATAATCGTGATGATGATGAGGAAATACGCAGAGCCATGCTGGTAAACCTCCGTTGGTACGCCCAGCAGTGTGATGCCCGACACGTGCCTTTTGAGTTTTGAGTGCAGAAGATCAACATCGAAAGTTTGGGGTGTACAAGAAAAATATACTCACCCTGCCAGCATGCTGAAAGCAACGGGAACGAAACCCATGGTTTTACCCCCGAAAAGATACTCATTGGTGCTGTTTTGCTTGCTAAAAAATCCGAAGTAGAGCCCGATTATGAGACTCAAAGCAATCAAGCTGCCGAACAGAGAGTAATCTATTGCGCCCAACGTCAACTCTTGGAACTCGAACATCGATCTTGTCGTCACGTTCTCGGTCATTTTGAATATAGAAAGCTCACCGCACAGAACACTTGTCGTTATTTTAGCGTAAGAATTTTGTTAGAGAGGTTAAAAAAGAATACGTCGCGCGCGAACCCATGCATACGCAGAGAGTTGCTGAGAAACTGAAAGATATGATTGTAGATAAAGCCAAAAGGTGTGCGAGTGTGTGGAAGACAGTTGGGCTACGGAGATCTGGGGAAAATTTACAACACAAGAGACAAGAAGTTTTGTTTGCTCATGTAAGAGGTTTTTTTAATTCATTCAAGTATACGCGTCGATGGCGCATGTCGTACAAATGATATCAAAAGCTTAAATTAGGTGGATGTATGTACAGGCTGTCTGCGCATCAGACGTAAACATGAAAATCGATATTTACAGGTAATGGTACAGTTGTGATAGTAACTCTATTTTTAGCCTATATTTCTTTGACACAGAATATAGAAGTAGTGTGTGGTAATCAGTATATTATCAGTTCTTGGCACACGCATTCGGGAAGATACATAAATTTGTTACGCTTACAATTTTGATGCGGTCGAGATTGATATTTTTATTTTTTGTAATTTTTCCTTATCCACTAAACTTTGATTTAAATTCGTCCGAACTTATGAAATAGTCTTACGTTTAAAATCAAACTTACCACTTACAAGTACCTATCGCGGCCGATCGCGAGCTTCACACTCAAGCGTCTCGTCCGCTTCTAATTTTGTCACTGGAAAAGCCGATCCCACACGGCGGAGCCACAGAGGCCCGTATAGCCGAGTCTCCTTAAGCCTAATTTTACAACTAAGTCGCATCGCTTTTGTGGTCTACTGTTCGTTAAGGTCACTGAACGATCGATTTCTCTGGTACGAGACGCGATCGGTGGCGACGTAATTTTCGGTATTTACAAGCGCGAGCGGCGTCGAGCGCGCGGATCAAAGTCGCCGCGGCAGCGGTGCCCGCCTCGTTTTTTTCTTCTCTTCCTTTCTCTCTCACTCGCTTAAGCCTTAAAGATCACTGGTTGGCATTCGTCCCTTCTTTCGAGTCTGGTTTCGAAAACTAGTTCTAATCTACGGTCTAGTCGGGTATACGCAACTACGCAGCACGAGCTGCTGACGGCTATTTACATATTTACAGGATCCGATAGAGGGAATATATTATTTATACGAGGATTTATCACAGAGTTGCTCGCTGGATAATGTAAGTTCTCATCTCTCGCTCGAGGAGTGAAATTGTTACTGCGTGAAAGCATCTAATTAACGCGTTTACGTTTCAACGGCGGCTTTTGCTCTTTGATGTAGCGCGGCAAGCTCGTGATTAAAATGAGCGGCGCCAGCTTCAATTTGTTGATGTCAGATCGAGAGATACGCTGATTTCAGTTTCTAGTTGGGCCCATTAGATTCTTGAATTTGCAGACGACTACACTACCGGGGCAGACTCTGTGATCTATTTACACGATATCTCACTCTCATTTTGTTCTACGATGATCGATCTAAAGTCGATTCAAACAAGGCGCAATAAAGCTAAGTAAAAACAAAACCAAAGTACAGTTAAAAGACATTGTCCGCATGCACACTTCACTTAAATCTTCACCACCTGAGATACGCGAGCACAACCACCAGCATCGCTGCCCAGAGTCCGCTGGACGCGCTTCTCGTCGCCGAGTTGAACAGTATCCCGAACCTCAGACCGACGCTCCTCCGAAGGTGCGACCTCAGCAGTGGGTTCTTCATGCTCGTTGGTCCACACTGCATGAGCGGCGCGTCCCAGAGACTCTTGTCCCTGGCACCGAGCAGCAGCGTGTACTGGCCGTACCAGTCGACGCTGACCCTCGCCCTCAGTCCCAGAGTCGATGGGGCGTCCAGCGAGTGCGGTACACAACTAGCTGGCCAGCTGGCCAGTCGCGAGTTCTGGGGAGAGCCGTCGTGTAGAGCGGCTCCGCAGCGACGAGCCAGGTTGACGTCGCCGGCGATGAGGATGCTCTCGGCGACGTGGAGGTCAAGCTCGGTGGTGCCGGTCGGCGTGATTGACTGAAGTGGTTTCTTGGTTGTCTCCTCGTGGCGCTGGTTGCCGCGCAACATTGCCGCGAACGACTCAGCCATTGAAGGCTGAGCGCTTTGCAGCAGCTGCCGGTAGTAGTCGACCTCGTCGACGTTGCGCTTGTCTCGGGGAAAATCGTTGTTGTCCACGACCGGAGCCGGTCCGTAGACTAGATCTACCTCATCGCTACTGACTTTCCCGCGGTGCAGAGGCTCACGGATCTCCTCGGTGCTCGACGGCATCAGGTGTTGCTGGTTCTCCTCCTCGGCGTAGATGTCGATGCCGTGATGATACTGGCCCTTGAGTAGCTTTTTGCTTAGCCATTCGGCGATGAACTTTTGGCTCCTCTCGTGATCTCGGTCAACCTGACGCTTAGCGCGGGAGAAGACGTCCAGTTCAAGGAGGTCTTTATCGTCGTCGGCGGCGTCCACGTCGTGGCGACGATGACGACGCGCGCGTTGAACGTAACTGCCGGCGGCGGTGATGCCGTAGAGGAAGTTGTTACAGCGCGAGTCGCTGAAGTAGTCCCAACGGCCGGACCAGAGCTTGTCGCCGGCATAGATGCGAAGTTGACGACGGAGCCAGACGCCACCGGGATGACTCTCGCAGGAGGGACTGATCCAGGAGCCACCGATCAGCGCCGGCAGAGCGACGACCTCGTGGAGCAGTGGTGGGCTGTTCTCAGTGCCGCGAGAGATTGCGCCGCATATCGGGCAGTTGTGGATCTGGAAATTCAAAGAAGGTTTTTGATCGTTTAGAATACGAATCACGAATTTACAGTGTATTTGTATGGGAGCGAGTCGGGTGTACACGCGGGGAAATTAATAACGCTCAGTTGGATAGAAGAGCTGGAAGATTGATGAGAGCTGTCTGAACGCGCTGACCTATTGTTCTTTCATTTCAAGATCCCTATCGACTTAAAATTCTTAGATGAATATTCCGGAGCATGTGGATGAATTGATAAAATCTGAAAGTTCATGAGTCACATTGACGTCCCCATCTCCCCTGATCCTTCTTCTCTCGCTCGCGATCGATCGACTTTAAACTATGGATCTCGAAGAATTTCAAATCTCACGATGCGTCTCCATCGAACGACGGACGTCGTCTACGAATTCGACAGAAGCGTAATAAATTCCTCAGTTTCGCCATCGGCTCCTGTTACGGAAAAGCACCAGCTGTGAAGGACTGCACTATAACGTTGCGAGATCCCCGAGTTTCCAGTTACTGTGTGGAAAAAAAAATACCGCGCACGGTCCTTTTTCTCGACGAAAGAAAACTCCGCGCGTAAAAAAAAAAAATGCCGAACATATGGACCGAAGCCAAACAAGAGCTTTTCGGAAGGCGAGACGTCGACACGGCGCCATATGGGGCTTTTCCGCACCGGCAGGCGTGGACCAATATTTTCACAAGCCGACGAACTAATCTTCTACGATTTGTTCGATGATTAAGTCGAAAGCAAATAAGCAGTCTGTTTACAGCTTCCTATCAGCTGGCGCGTGCTTTTCCTCGACTTTCAGGAAATGCTTATTGATTCGATAACAAAAAAAAAAAAAAAAAGAAAAATAACAATACTCACGGTATCAGTCCTCAGAAGCGAGGTGGGCTGGAGCGATGTCGGCCTGTGCGACCTCTTGGACACCTGGTCAGGAGGCAGGCCTCCCAGGAATAGCTCAACTCTGGGCTTATCGCTACCGCCAAAGGAGGCCGATCGGAACCCAGTGGGTCTACTCTGCACCCTCAGCAGTCTCAACTCGTCGAAGTCGATCCCCAGAGGTGAGAGACAGTCGACGCTCTTGCTGACCTCGAGCGAGCGTCGCTGTTGGGGCTGCTGGTGCTGGTGATGTCCGCTGTTGCCGTGAAGCGAGTTGAACCTTGGGGCTGCCTGCCAGGTCATCGGTCCCCTCTCGGGGGCGCGCTCGTAAATCAGCTGAGCCATGTAGGGTCTCCAGCGTGGCTGAGGACCGCAGGATACGTTCACGCGGTGACCCAATTTGTGCGCTACCTGTTGGCAGATCGGGTTATTCGCATATCGTATTTTAACGACTCTTCAAGAGACAACGATCGCGATAGTGAAGCTCCTTATCGCGCAGGTCGTAAAAAGAGTCGCGACGATGATCTCACCTGTCGATTGAGCGGCGAGATGTGTACGGTATCCAGCTGATAACGCGCCTCGCTGGCGCCGGGCGCCGCGAGTGAGCTGCCAAGGATTTTGATTTGGCCTCGGGCGGTTACCGAATGCGTCGCTATGCTGCACGATTCCTCGGCGTAGTAGTGCCGCATTAGCTGGAACGTGCCATTCTCGAAGAATATGTACTTGCGAATGACGAACTCTGGTCCAGCTCGGATCTCGCACCTAAAAATCAAGCGATATCGTTAATCATCTCGCTGCCATTACGTCGTTTCTCAAAGTCGCTTTGTGCCTTCGAGATTCACGCTCGGAGTATTAACGAGAAGAAAAAACCGGCAGTCGTATAGGATAGAAGCCTCTGGCGCGTCATTGATTTCCACGCTAAAGTTACGCGCGCTCGAAAAAAAAAAACTCTTTATGACAATGATCACTGCGCGCTCGAGAAGAAAAATCATCGATCACCCGAGCTCCTCTCCTCCTCCCTCGGGACAGACGACACTCGGAAAAACAGATCCACATTCGTCTCTCGTGCATCTCAGTACTATACTTATACGTATACGTATACGAGCAAAGCCGAAGATTAAAAGACGGCGTCGACGCAGGTTCCCGAGGGGCCGCGACGAAAAGCAGCGCTTTTCGAGGAAAGCCTGCAGCAGCTCTCCGTCAAAGAGCGCATTATACTGCCGCGCAGCTTCGATTTCTTCGACTACCTGCTGTATAGAGCGGAGGGACGGAAAATGAGTGTGTGAGAGAAAGAAGAAGAGAAAACAAGAGCGAAGGACGAGGGAAAAGGAAAAAGGGACGCGTCGTCCTTCTCTTCGATTTATACCTGGACCAGCTGAAACGTTCGGCCCATTGAGAGTCGCTTTCTCGGCCGCTTGTGTTTTCTAAATCGCTATGGGCGAGCGAAAGCTATGGGATAACTGTTGTTCTTGTTTCTCGGCGCTTTCGAAACTCTACCAAGATGCACTGATTTTTTTTTTTTTCGCCATGACTACTAGCTATACCGATTCCGATAATTGCGATTTTTAATTATATACACGCTGCAGCTAAACGAGTTTTGTAATATACCATTCCGTAGAAAAAAGTCACGCTAGTGAGTATACGGAAGCTATTCGAGGAAGCTTCGAGGGTCGTATTTAAAGGCGGCATCAAAGCGCGCCGGATTTTATTTTTAAAAACGAGCGGGATGAGCGCTTCATAATAACGAGATAAATAACGCGGGAAAGAAAAGCCTATGATGTACTAGAGAAGGATCGTCTATCCCAACTCGACACATAATAGCCAGAGAGAATACGAAGCCATACGAAGGAGAAACAAGAAAGAAGAGAGTGAGCCACGGTCCATTTATCTCGCCGCGTGATTTTCCAAAGTATACGAGACGAGCCATAGCTATACCAATAAATCGACGTAGCAGATGCAGCGTCGCACAATACCTTCGGTTCAATTAAATCGTCTCGCGTTATTTCGGACGATGACAACGACGACTTACTCGATGGGACGTGGGACGAATGGGAATGTCGCGCTTTCGGCGACGCGCGTCAACTGGTAATCAGACGCACGCGAGAACGGCGTGAATTCAAAATCGATTGTTCGACTGTAGGGGCCGGTTTTTTAGTGGGTGTGAAGCAGCGACAAGCGAATATTTTATGCGTCTGCGACGTTATCTTTATACGATCGTTGAAGAAAACTGCGCGTAAAGTTCATCGATCGGGAAAGCAAAAGGCGATTGAAATTTACTTCCATAGCTTTAAACGACAGTTTTATCAATGCAAAAGAGGTGAAAAAAAAAGCAACGAAACCACTTTCAATTACAAGGTGTCAATAACATCTCGCCAATTCATTTCAATTGAACGGAATGTCAAGAGGCCATACACATCAGCATTCCCTCGCGAGCTGCATGCAATGGAGATTTTCAAGCGCGCGCTTCGTCAATTTACGCTTTATATTCGACGCGAGTCTTAAGAGGCTAAAATTGAGCGGCGCGTTTCTTCGAAACGCAAAACTTCTTCTGATTATACTCACTCTTGCGATATCCAAACAGCATGAAGTCTCGATGGAGATTCATCGACGACGGTCGCCCGGTCCTCGTTCATGATCTCCCGGACGGCGACGTCGCACTGGTCTTCCTCATCGGCGTCCCATAGTGCGTGAGCTGCAACAAGAAAAGAAGCGGGAAAGATGAGAATCGTTAGCTTTTTACTCACTACTATCTAGACGCGATCGAATGGAGGAATGCATAATCGCAGGCGCTCGACGCGACCTCCTTCCGAGAGATTTACGTCCCTCGATTTTTTCGGGGCAGTTTGTATTCGATTTCTCTCTTGCGCATACTAATAGGTGACGAATGGAGAGTTTCTTCTGATAAAGCGGTATGGGACGGGTTTTGTTTGCAGGGAGGGACATCTCGATTGAATAATAATTCGAGCCTGATTAGCAGGAGCGACTGAGTGACAAGACGAGGCTTTTTCTTCGAGGAAGCTCGCAAGGATATCGTGCTTTATGAACAGCGGAGCAGTCAGTTTGACTTTTTCCCCCCCGATGATAAGTGTCCCCTATTTCACGCTAATTTGACAGTTCGCCCAGCCTGATACGTAATTCAAACCGGAGTATCTCGAACTATCACAAAATTAACCGATTTCACTGCTCCGAGAAAACGCGCGTAGCTGCTTCCCTTCAGAGATAAATAGACAGCGAACGCAGGTAAGAATCTTCGGCCACCCGCTGAGCCCGACAGCAAATCCGTCCAGATAAATGCTTCGGCTATATTGGATTATCATCGCGAGCGGCAGCCCTTGGGCTTTCGCACACTGTGTGTCCTATACAGGGCGACAATTCTCTCGCGCGTTTGCATACCTACAGAGAGAGAGCGACTTTGTATGCTTTTTCTGGAAAATCGGGTCCTTTTTGTGTCGAGGCGACACGGGAGCAAAGCGGTCCAGCGTGGATAATCAATTTCCGAGCGCTTCAGGTGCGCAGCTTTTGAAAATGGGGTGAAAGAGAGAGAGAGAGAGAGAGCAGGGACGACGCGTTCTCCGCAGGGATCGGTTGACTCTTCACGCTCGGTTTAACTGAATTGACAGACTGTGCAGGGTCTTGTGTTCGGGGATATACACTTTGCCGTAAGAAAGTATATACTCTCGCGCGCGCGAGAGCAAATTTCGATAAAACCGAAATAACGACGAGGGAGAATTGTGCTGTATATAGACTATACAAACGCGCATCGGTCTTATACATTCAATCGGTATTATATTACGGGTGCGTGAATCAATCGCATCGAGAGATCCATTGAAATGATTTCCTCCTAATGGCTTTGTAATACACATGCGGAGCCGGCGGCGATTGGATATCGAAGCGAGAAAGATCGGGATTGATCGGCAGCTTTTTTGTCCTGAGCTGAAAGACAGGCAGACTTTATTGCGGCGAGACGAACAAAGCCCTCGTCGTCATCTCTGCGCACACAACGGTATTAGTGGATTTGAAAGAGAAAAAACACGTGAGTATTGTACGCGGGCCCGATTTTCACCTGAGAAAATAGGGGAATTCTTAGGGTGTAATTACGCGTTAGATTTCAAAGCCCCGTGTATACATAGCAGGGAAAACAGTGAGTTTGCGCTGTTTACTTTCGTGGTCGCGCACAAAGAGGAGAGAGAAGCTGCACGAGAGCACTCAAATTCAAATTTATTCCGCTAGCTTGGTTGAAAAAAGAAAATATCCGCTCCTATCACAATAACGCATCGCTCTCGCTTGAATTATTTTTCGTCCATCTCTTAACAACAAACTTAGGTGTTTTTAGATTTTTTACCGCGCTGTCAAAAAAAAAAATATTCCGAGAACCATTAAAGACCGCGCAGACGTTTCTCGCGCCACCAGCGGATAATCGAGCCCTCGTTTGCGAGTGAAAAAAAAGGAAGAGAACCTAAGCAAACTCTCGGGACTTCATGCCAAATGATTTGGCATCTCGTTAAGAGGCATTAAAGCTCTGCATCGGCGCGGCAGCTCTCGAGTGTCGCATGCGAACATGTGCCCGGTTCTCGGGGCCCATATGGCGCTCGACTCGAGTGTCCCAGCGCATCGCGGCGCAGGAATGCCCGAAAAACACTCGAGCGTTTCTGGAATTACGCATATGTATACGAGCGGCGCGGAGGACAACAGCGTTTGGGCGGAGGTCGACAAATCTCTGCTCGATGGGAAGGAAGTGTGACGCGCTGATGTCGTTGCAGACTGCTGCAGCGCAGTGGGCGGGTGTCTGCCCTCTTTTTTTCACTGTTGATGGGGGAGGAGGAGGACGAAGGTTACGGAGTGACTTATGTGCGTGAGACTTGTCGCGTAGATTTTCGGAGCCGCTGACTAATGGATCCTGCGAAACGCGTTTGGCTCAGCGCGTATTTCACAATCGTTTAGTTGTTGCTTATGAGCAAAACGGAAATCTAAGAGGAATGCGCGTGCATAAAGTATAAAATGACAAGGATCTCTCGAGTAGCGCCGCGTGACGATGACAATCTCCGGGAACAGAGGAGAGAGAGAGAGAAAGAGTCGAATCAGCGGCGGCGGCGGTTTCCCTAGAAAAATCACGGATTCAGATCCATAAATACGGAATTAAAATTCAGCGGGGAGCGGCGTGTATATACGTATACAGCACGTGCGAGTTCTCGAGAAAAATAAAAGGAGCCGCAGATCGACCTCGAGATTACGGTGCCGACGCCGCAGCCGAGAATCCCGTGGACAAAAAGCATAAAATCGACGACGGCGGCCCGAAAAGAGCCGGCGATAATCCGCCTCTCTCTCTCTCTCTCTCTCTCTCTCTCTCTCTCTCTCTCTCGCGAGCGTGCAAGAGAGAGAGAGAGAGAGAGCTGATAGCAGCTTGAATTACGAGCTTGCGGCGCGCGCAAAAGGAACCGAGGCAAGTCGCGCGCGACGAATTTCGAGAGAGAGAGAGAAAGATGCTACGAGTCGATAGGGAAAACACCTCGGTATTTACTTCACACGACTGCTTAATATTCGATCGCAGCCTTTTTCCTAATCTTTTCTCGCTGCGTGCTTGCCGTTTTGTAATTCTATTAGAAGACACGCGCTCTCCGGAATGTCTGGATCGCGTTGAGTTCAAAGGGTGCCGAGCTATTGTCCGCCGAGTATTTTCGGTACACTCGTTAACCTACTATAACTGTATACGGACACCGAGTGTTCTTTGATCGACGGGTCAGTCGCGTTTATAATCGATTCGAAATTTCAAGCTCAATCGATTAAACTTGAAATCAATCATTTGACCCCTCCAACAATGGAAGAATAGAGTACACACACTTTGGTGCTGTCCACTATCTCTCTCCTATCTCAGCTTTCTTTTTCTCTCTCGAATTCCTTTTTTCCCCGCTCTCGGCCGCTTTCCTCCATTGTCTCCCTCGAAGTGTGCAGCCGCGCAAAACGGCGTCCGTTTTATTGCTACGCTTTCGATTGGTATTCACGAGCCAAGTCCCGGGCGTCAACGGGCGCGTGAAGTTATGCGCGGGAAAAGGCTCGCTGCATATGTGCCTTATCGGAATTTTGCAAAATCAATCGGCACGATCTCCTCGAGTCCACCACGATGTTGCGGGGATTTAGCAACGATAGCGGCAACAGCTTTTTTTTTACTGGCTAGAAAGTTTCGGGTTAAATCATCTTTATGCAGATTCGTTTTAGAGCCGCGGTAAATCATCAGCGCGAGAGAAGACACCGGTGTGTGAGAAGAGATACGCTTAATATACTCTTGGTCAGCTGTATTTAGTCACGCGCAACGAAAATATATACTTACTTCTTGGGTTACGAAAACAGCTGATTAGCCTCCTTTCAGTTATGTTTGCCATTAAACGGCGCAAATAAACAATTTCGGTCTACAGTGTATTAGCTCGTGTATTAGAATGCAGTTCGATAACTGCAGCCACGATCGACTACGAAGAATCCGGTTGTACGCAAACATCCGGCATGTATCCGCTCTCGATAAAAAAGGTAATCTAAAACTCACCACTGCCATAGAGGCTGCACAAGAGGACAGCGACAACAACGAGGATCCTCTGCTTCATCCTTTCACAACGAACGATGCCCATTTTACTCTTATCGGCTGGTAAACGAGTGTGTAAGTGTACTGGATCAAAGACGGCGGCGCTCCTCTCGTCGTGGAACAAAACGCTCTGGTCGTCGCGCGCAATAAAAAACAGAACAGATCAGCACATATACGTCGTAGCAGCAGCGGCGGTAATCATCCCGGCGGCACCAGTCATCTTCGTACGCGTCGCTTTCCCCGTTACAAGTGTATACTAAAAACAGTCCGAGTTCAAAGCGGCGGCGGCGAGTCAAAAGCGCACGCCTGATCTCTCGTTCCTTCTTCTTCTTCTCTCTGCTTCCACCACTACGATCAACACGCAACTCGTCCCTCGGTCGAGCTACCCTCGGGCCTTTATAGCCTCGTGCCCCACTCCTGCGACTTTTCCTTCTCTCTCGCGCGCCTGGGATCTCGACGAGTATAGTCGTCTCTCTCTCTCTCCCTCTTGCGCGATGCTTCTTCTCTCTCTCGGCAGAACGAGATCTATGTGGACCCCGAAAACCGAAAGTTTCTTTTGGAAATAACGTTGAGGCGTCCACGTGCCCGCGCGGCTCTTGGGCCCCGCTGAGAGGCTTCGCCGTGCGGAGCTGCATATCCGTGAGCTGCGCGCTCGCGTAGATTTATGTAACAGCGAATTTTGAATTTTTTATGCTGTATAAACCGGCGTTTTATTGGGGAGGATTGTTTGTTTTTTGTTTACTCGGTCGCCCGGCGAATATCGCGTCATATACAAAGGACGTTGAGATACTACGGGGTGTTGGCTGAATTTTTTTTTTTTTTTCGACTTCGTTTTTCGGGATCGCGAGAGTCTGTGTAAACATAGGCCTGGACACAAATGGTTCTTGATATACGATAGCTCCCGAGGACTTTATGATTTTTCGACTGTGTGTTTTATGCTGAGTTGGTGTAATAATTTGTATGGAGTCGGGAAGTTTATTGGTTGGGAAGTTTGTATGTTTTATTATATTCAAGCAGATATAAAAAGCAAAAAAAAAAAAAATCCTCCCAAGCGCTTCCCCCGCAATCTAAATCACGGCCGACAATAACATCCCACCGCGAGTGACGTAAACAAGCGGGACAACTGTGGGAAAAACGAGTTTCAAATTGACCCAAAAAAGTGTCCCCCGCGCAAAAAGGTCCTCTGGTCTACATCACCGGAAAAAGCACAAGACACCGAGAGCTTGCGAGTACCAGAGCGTCGCACGATCTCTCCTCTTTTCTTCGAGACTGTATCCATCAGGTTCCTGCTGCGAAGGCACATCCGCGCGCCTAGATTCATAAACCCCCGTCGCGCCTTAGTCAGTCTATCGCGTACAGAGAGAGAGAGAGAGACAGAGAGACACGGAGGAGAATCCATTTCTCTGACTCCGAGACGTCCTCGACCTCTTGAAGGAAAAATCCCGTGGCGCACGTATGCATGCGCGCATCGAGTCCCGAGAAAAAAGAACGCAGGGCTTCCGATGTGTCTCTCACCCGACCTCGGCGGTCCCGTATTCAGCTTAGTTTTACCTGCAGTCAGTTCGTAGAGATTTTGCGATGACGAGGGCAGATAATAGCTCTGTCGGGCTTTTGTTTTTCTAGGCTACGAGGACCCCGCGTGTCGATCGGGAGCTACGATTATGGGTTATGCGAGTGGTAATGGATGACGAGTCTCCTGCCTCCGATGGACTATACGGCTTGTTGTTATCTTTCGGTGATTTTTAAGAGGAGGATAGACTTCCGCAGACTATTTGAAAAATTTTAATGCTCCGGCTTCTGGCTTATCTCTACTGGAATTTCGATGGATGCTCTCTGCTCTCTTATGGGCTAAGCACGGCGCCGAAATAGAAGAGGAGCTCTGTTATCCTTCTTTTAGCTTTTTTTTTTCGAGAGAGGAGCGTGTTTACTATAAGAGCTACATCATTATGCAATTTGTTAAGCGGGGAGACTGGCTTTAATCGATCGCTACCGAACAGGAAGAGGATCTGTGTTATTTTCTCAAGGGTGGACTTTTTTTCTCAGACATGCTTTTTCCTTTTTTACCGGCGCCACACACTTATATTCTTATCTCGGAAAAAACAAGGCGTTTTCTGCGGTTCATGAGAATTTAAGAAGAGAGTATGCGATTTTTGGATTTTAATAGTTTGCTATACAAAATGCAACGTGTCGTCGTTCTTTTCGAGCAAGTATTTTATGAATGCGGTGCGAGGACGATATGTTAAAGGACCTGCAGCGGAGGCTCATTTTTCTGGCAGTAACCTTATGGCGGTAATATAATCCGGTGCATAAATTTGGTCATTTTACGTGAAACTAAATATCGCTTTTGAAAATCCCTATATCTCGTTTTTCAAAGTGATCAACTCTCTTCGCGTCTCCTTTAAATCAGTTAACAATAAATTGCATTAATTTCGTTGTTTTTACACTTGAGTCGTCACTAAAAGGCAATACTAGTCCCGCAGTCATCTCAAGCATTTTCGATACCCATCGGATAAACACAAGTTAAATCGTCATAAATATGAGGAGAAAAAAAAGAGGCGCTCACCCTGCGAATAAGAAGTAAAAAAAAGCCCGACACGTAAATCGGATAAAAAACACCGCTTAGGCCGCTCGTTCGGCATTCATTAGCACCTGCGGTCCGCTTATCAAACGGTAGCGATCTAGAAGGGAGCCGTTCGAATCAATATTTGGAATCCGAAAATCCTCTCGTCGCTCGGAAGCAGCGCGAATCGATTATTCGCTTCGAGTCCGGAGAGAGAGACGCAGAAGAAGAAGAAGGAAAATCATTAATTCCAAAACACGTCCCAGGCTGCTGCAAAGGAGAGTGTGAGAAAACAGCGGGCGGGTATGGGCGACAAGAATGGCCCGATTAAACGCTCAGATCTATACGAATAAATTGCTGGCAGTGTACTCGGCACAAAGAACGTGTATACGCCGCAGCGAGGTTTTTGAGGGAAAACGAAGGGCCTTTTCTTTCGCTTCGACGCACTCTCTCTCTCTCTCTCTCTCTCTGCTCCCGCGTCGCTTTTCTTTTCGCGAAAGCCACATCGACGCCGGCTTTAGAAGCGACGGCTCCAGGCGTGGAAGGTCAGAGTCGTATGGCTTGGCTTTTCTCGAGATTTCGAGGGAAGGCTGTCGCTGCGCCTGCTGTGAGATGGACGTCTCTATGAGCCGAGAGACGGCTGCAGCGTCCTTGTCCATCTTTCACTTTGGATTTCTGTGCGAGAGCGAGAGAGAATCTCCGCCTATGCTATACTCTTTCTCTCTGTGTATAGAAGTGTATAGGCTTTCTCGTTTTTAATGGTCATGCAAGTAAATTTTCACCGTAGGTTTGGTGCGTTAAATTTATTGGGCTAAAACCGGATAAATCGATATCTTTCTCTCGATCAGACTCGTCGAAGGTGTATTGAGTCATATTATAGGTAATTCACCGTTGGACACTTTACGTGTATATTCTTTCAAGATGGAAGGCGTATAGGTTCTATTGAAGTGAATAATGTACACTCGGTCCTCGACAGCATTTTAAAAATTGAAGTATCGAAAAAGTATACAAAACATTTTTTACCCAGTTATAGGAGACAAATTATCCCCGCATCCGATTTTTTTAAAGTAGCAATAAACTTTTCCAGAGGTATTATGCGCGGCAATCGACTTCAAAATGCAGCCGTACCGAGAGTGCAGTGAAAACCTGCTAGATTTTCCCATCGTTAGAAGCAGTGAATTATATAGCACGCCCCGTAGTAAAAAATATTATTTACCACCGCAACCCGCTCGGAAATAAGACGTTGATTTACCAGAAAACCAAAAAATCGCTTCCACAGTTTTTTACGACTTTTTCGTTCCCCCAGGGCCCCGGAGCGCACTGCAGGCCGCTTTTCTCCATTGTACGCCCCGGGACCATTGTCCACGGATTTTCCGAGGTTTGACTCTGCGGCTGCTGCGGAGACGCGCGCAGTAGCCGCGGCTTCGAAGATTTGTGACGCGTGGCGGCACATCTCTCCTTCCATGCATTTGGGATTGAGAAGTCTCGCGCTTTTCTTCCGTATATATACCTTATATTGCTACATTGCGAAGCCCCGAGATCAGGGGACGGCGGGCCGAGTGTAGGAAGAAAGGAGCCTTACCTGTATGGGCGTCGGTAGAGAGCAAAAGAAAGGAGCTAAAAAAACAGCTGCACTCCCCGCAGAATTTAACGGTCTCTTAAAGGAAAATTGATTTCGCCCCCGGGGTACGCCCGGGACCATCGGAGCGAGCTCCTAATGGGATATCGTTTACCCCCGCGAGCGAATGGGAGAATGCATATATATTCATCTCTCTGACACCGGTTGCGTCTTATTCACGCGTCTATATGGGAGATCGCTCTCTCTCTGCGTCTTCGGATATAGGTATATGTATATGCATTTGGATTTATTATTCTTCTTCGGAACTGCCGCGCGCATAGGTGCGAGAGGCTGGATGCACATAAATCGAGGCGCAAAGTGCGAGGATAAATGCGTTTGGGGAAATGTTTTGAAATCTCTATTTCGAAACTTGTGTGTGCACCATGCAGAGAGGGAGGAAGTCAGATGGAGATATTGGGAGGTTTTTTTTTTTGTGCATCGTCGCCTCCTGGTCGGCGACGCAAAATTCGTAGGTGAAATGTGTGTTTTGAGGAAGTCGTTATTCATTGGGGGATACCTTATGCGCTGGGCGGATGCGATTGTTGTGTTTATTTTGCTCATGCGGCGAGGGAAACGCTCGATGAGTATTGCTTGCATGCAGCTAATTTTTAAGACTTGCGCATTTTTATTGAGCTGTCTTAGCTGGCCAGATTATCCTGAAATAGTAAATTTATTTCTTTGCGATAAAAACTTAGTTTCAGGTTGCTTTATTTTTAATCAAGTAAAATAATTTTATTTGAAGTATTTATTATTTATTTATTTATTTGTATTTTATCTCGTTTATTGCAGGTACGTACAAGCAGTTATTAGTCAATTGAAAATACTGCCATCAAACACAGTTTCACAGTAGCGCTTAGGTACGTATGCGACTGTATTCTGATTTTCCACATCCACAAACACCTGCAGCGAGTTGGACAGAACGCTGCGTTTGCTAATGCTGATCTATATAGCGAATGTGGGTAACTAACGTCGCATTAGTCACTATCAAGTGAGAAAATATCTCAGTCGGTAAGTAATCGGCCGCGTCCCGAGTATTGACCGCTGTCGATAAAGTAGAAACCAGCGTTTCAATGCAGGACATTTTTGGAAATCGGCCCTGTGCGACACCTATCGTCGCTAGTTAGAGACTGATGAGCAGGAAGTTTCGAGCAGTGCAGCTGCGGACGAAAAGTCCAGTCCAAAACTGCGCTGTTCGTTACGGCTGTACTCGGGGTTGGCGCTACTGTGACCTGATATGGCATACTGGCAGACCGTCAGAATGCAGGTGAGTTGATTTTTAATAGAAAAATCGAATTCATAATTCAGGGTGAAATAAATAGGAGACTTATCAATGTTTATTCATTTTCATATAAAATCCATGTATTGTGTCAATTTTCATGCGTTACAAAAGAAAACAAATGACAGGCTGTGTCCCGGAGAGAAATTGAGAGATTAAGTATATAGTCACCGGTAGTACACCACTTTGCGCATTTTTTATTTTATTTCTCATTTCGCGAATCCTTGCATTAGTGCGGAATCCCGAAATACATGTGCTTGCTTTTCAAACCAATCGACACATACCGCCAAAACGAATGAAATAACTTGTGCTAGTTGTGTCATCGTCGAAAAATCGTAAATCTAATTTTGTTTCTATCGCGTTGTTCGGTCACAACGTAAATTTTCTTTTCTATGACTATATTTTGTATAACTATATAGTTCATGTGTGAAACAAAATTCGAGTATACTGCAACTGTTCGACTGTTTGTAATTATACAACGACGACGATGACGACGACGACTACGACTACGATGCACGCCGGCTTTCAGCTCGTTTTAAAGTTAACATTCGTAAAGTAAATCTGTACAGCTAAGTCAACAAAAAATATGATAACACGTATAGCGCATAACTTGGTTGTCTTCTCATTAATGTCTATTTAAATTCAGTTGATAATCCTTAAGTTCACCACAATTGCACCTCACACAATCACTCGTTCAGCCATCGTTTACATATTAGTTTATATTCAATATTTATAATATAATATAATTCATCTTCGATATATCACACATCGCGCGCACGCTGCATATATAATAGGTTTCATCGATTTTTACCTTGTCTTCCTTCTGCCGCCATCTGCGCAATCATTCTTTCAAAGAACGCAAAATGACAAATTGAATTATCAGAAAATGCGTGCAGGAGAGAAGTTTCATGTATAGGTAATAGCGTTTACTTACAATATGTATATAATACAGACGCGCGAAAAATGTTCACTCCGCTTTACAATCGGTGTTGATCAACCTCAACTTTTTTTTCGCCTAAAGAGCTGCAACTCGCAAAGTCAATCGATTACACATGATATACTTCACGACAGAACGCAAGGACTACACGTGCTGAGTTTTCCTTTTTATTTATTGCACTTATAACGTAATCTTTGACTTAAGAGCGAGTAAGGCCGTGAGGCTGTCCTAAGTGCGCGCGATTATTTATATGCCTAAAAGTGAATTCTTTCCTTTTTTCTTATATAATCGAGGCGGCTCTCGTCACGTCGAGGATGAGTTTTCGCTTATTTACAGAGAGGAATCTTCTTCAATTCGCTTTTGATTTTGTTCCCCTCTTTTCCTTCCGTACACCTCTGATGCGTAAATATAGCAGCAGAAGTTTTCCTATATGATACGACTACGAACGATCAAACGTACGAATTGTATTAATTCGTATAAGCACGAGAAACAGTTTTTTTTGTTTGTTAATGTATAATTCTTTCGTTTACTGTCACAATATAAGTAATACATCGTCTTTGTACAAGCTCGCGTAATGCCTTGTCTCGCGATATGACATACCGTGCAGGAAGTCGTCGAGTTTCGGTGTGATTATAACCGTTTTTTTTTTCTTCTAATTTGATATTTGCATTTATACCATTAACGATGCTACACTTGCGATTATTATATACATGTCTTCATCCGGTCAGTGTGACCATGTCGACGATACAGCGATGACAAAAACAGTTTTACTCAACAAAGTAGAAAATGTATAAACAATTCAGCATCTAATGAATTATAAAAGGAAGGATCGCGACAGGGTCACTGTAATTATTGCACGTTAAATTCTGGTTGAAAATCTGAGAAACCAAAGATCACTGCGTTTCCAGCTACTCGCTTATATAGCATAATCCTACGAGACGTGTACATAAGCTATTCATCCGACCGCTTCGATCCTCTGCGAAGCGATGAATCCGGTGAATGGTAGGAATGACAAACCAATATCAGTGTTAGTCGCGTTAATTTTCATAATATTTCCAAAGTATATTGCAAAAACAAAATCTTCTCGTTTATTACGCCTACGGTATTGTATATGTATAATAATAGTGTCTTATCAACGAATAATTTACATAATATAACAAATTTTCCTAAGAAAACATTCATGAGCCCTGCACGAGCTTAAGTAAATTTTGCCACGACCTGCCGGACGACAGGTCGCGGAAGATAACGCAAAGTGTATAATAATGCACAGTCGTCCCCAACCTACGCACGCGACGATTCCACGTGCGACCGCCTTTTAGGCTCTGCCCATCTCATGAGCTTCTTACACACACACACACACATACAAGCAGACACACTCAAGGTCGTGATATGCACTCGTCATCGGTTAAGTACGCGTCTCGCCGAGCTGGCCACGTTACAACTAGGAGGCCGAGCCGTACCAGCCGTTGGCCGCGGCTTTGTTGCTCGGGTGGTATAGGTGAAAGCCGGCGCCGGTTGCCGGGTGGTGGTAGAACTGGGGCTGCTCGGCCGCGAGGCTGTAAGCCGCATCCAGGGCGCCGGGGTGTACGGCTGAGTAGACCTGCGGCTTCAGGGGCAGGGGCTGCGCCGGCTCGTACTGGTGCCGCAGCACCGGGTCACCGTAGACCGACGCCTCGTAGCCGTTCACTCCGAGCTGCTGCTGGTGCTGCTGTTGCTGCTGTTGGTGCTGCTGTTGCTGCTGCTGGCGCCTGCGCTCGCTCTCGTCGCGGGCGCAGACCAGAGGAAGGGTGCGTATGCCGAGTGGTAGTCGACGGCGTAGCCAGCCGGCGTCGAGGCGTACGAGGAGACGAGGCTGGTGAAGGCATCGCTGCCGGCGGGCTTCTGGGCGTTGTGCGCCGCGGCGAGAACGAATTGGTGCTCGCCGTAGGTGGAGGAGCCCTCGGAGCCCGGCGGCGTGGGCAGAGGTCCAGCCTGGGGATTCTCTGCGCCGGTATAGTAGCCGCCGGCGGAGCCTGCCCGGCTGTTACTGCCGTGGACATTGGCCCGGATGACGGACTCGCGGTTGGCGTAGAGCTGGCGCAGCAGGGCCGAGGCGGGCAGGCCGCCGCCGGATTGCTGGGGGCTCAGGTGGCCGAGGTGGTGGTGAGCGCCGATCCACTGGATCGTCGACTTCTGCTGCTGCTGCTTGAGCAGCGCGTCCGTGCTGAAGTCCGTAGGCTGGTGGATCGCCGGCGAGTCGGGTTTGGCTAGGACGGCGCCTGGCAGGTGCTTCGACATCGCCTGCTCGAGGTCCTTCACGGAGGCGCCGCCCGCGTTGCCGCCGCCAGCTCCGTGGTGGCCGTCGGTCAGCTCCTCGGTTCGCCGCACCTGCAACGGATCTCTCTCGTGAGTCATCTACTCGTCACTCTACTCGGTCGTGGAAAGGAAATAGTAGAAGTACGTACCTTGGGGCTGGCCGTCCTCAGGAGCTGCTCGTTGGCCGAGACGGAGTGGCTGGACGAGGCCGGGCTAAGCGCGTGGCTGCGTCCGTTGGGCGTCGTGGCGCTCTTCAGCGGCGAGTCCTCGTCGTCGTCCTCGTCGTCGGAGCTGCTGTCGTCCTCCGGAGCCGCCGGCGCGGCGAGTTTTCGCTTGTGTCCTCGCTGCTGGAGCTTGCCTAGGTTCGCCGTCGTCACTTGGGGCTCCTGCTGCTGAAGCTGGGCAACGACGTTGTCGTGGTGGCGACCGCCCCGGCCGGGTACGTCGGTCTCGGAGCCCCGGGCCTCATCACGGTCGTCGTGCGGCGACCTGTGCGGCGGGTGTTCGGGGTGTTGGTTCGGTGGACCTCCGCTGCTCCTGCCTTCTGGAAGCAAGGGGTCTGCGTCTAAATTTTGGCCACACGACGTGGAATGTCACCGCGGTGAGTCTTGGAAATTTAACTTTCAAATAGAGCAGCTCTCTCTCTCCACGCGATCTTCAAACGCGCCGCAAGCACTATTTAAAAAAAAAAAGATAAAAAAAATTCGAAGTGGACGCGTCGAAATCGATGCAGCTCGTATACGATCCGAGAGCGGCCTTCATATGTTAATACAGCTCGGTTTTTCATTGTCGCGAGGTCAATGCTGCTGCTTCGTCTTCGTCTCGTTATGCCGACGGCGGGCGATGAAAGCCGCTGCTTTTCTCGTGTGTCGATGACTCGAAACGAATAGTCGGCGCCCTCTTGGCTATTCAGCCGTCGCGACACTCGCATACTTTTCGAATACAGCGGATGCTTCTCATTTCTCGCGGGAATTCTTCATTCGTCCCCACTCGCCCGTTCCACGGTTATGATATTGTAAAAAAGACTTCATATAAACGTTTCGGATTATGTTAAATCGGAAAAAATCTGGGTTTCCTTGTTTGAAAGGAGTTTTGAGAGCGTGACTGAATCGGAATGTCGCGCTACCGACGGTGTATCCCATACAATACTCGGGTTCGTATTGTCGAGAGAGAAAAATCGTCCGGCGATTTATCAGCGAGGATTCAATTTTCTAAACTGTGTGCGAGACATCGAGTGCCAGAAAATCAGCATTATATCTCACCTCCTCTGTCGGCGTCGGGAGAGCCGTTCTCGGGATCGTTACCGGCGGCATCTTCTCGCTTGACGCCCGTAACGCCGTCCTCCAGCTGGCAGCAGTCCATGATCAGGTTCGCGTACTCGCGGCCACTGTGTGGTAACGCCGATCGTTATTACATTTCCTTCGCTATATGAAAATAATTTAAAGTAAAGGCTGTGTACGAACCTGATGACATAGTTGACGCAGATGATGTTCTGCTCCTCGGCATTCTTCGAGTTGCAGACGACGGTCGCGCAGGTCTGCAGCCACGTGTAGCCGCCGCTTTTGTTCATCAATCGGTAGTAGTGCGTGAGTATCTGTCCCTTGTGAATCACTGGAACGAGAATAGTTCAAATTGTCATACGCGCTCATTGACCTAAGGATTATTATTTCGGGGAGGATCAGCGTATTAGGCAACAAATAGCCGACTCATTTTTTTTTCGCTCCGAGTTCAATCGACGGATTTAGATTCAGTCTGTAGAAGAATCGAAAGAACTGCGGGAAAAGTCAGTCGCGCGTATTCGTCACTGTCGCACAGTCGTCTTTCTTTCCGTCGCGTATAAAGCCTCGGAGTCAATATAAGAAGCCGCATCTTGGAGATCGATGTGCGGTGACTCGATCGGAGCTGTATAACAAAGAGACGAGCCGCTGACAAAAAGAGAAGAGGATAGAGGGGCGTAAACCTTCGACGTTCGAGGGTGTGGGCGATCGAGAGCGGCATGTGTGATAGAGAGAGAGAAAGAGAGGCGAGGAGAGAGGGAGAAGGTAAAGGGATGAGAGGATAGAGAGGAGGATCCACCTCTCGTGCCCCCACTACTTATCGCTGATGTATATACAGTGTGAGACTCGTTCGACTTTCGAGCTTCGACCGCGCGATGGCTTCTCGCGTTCACCTCGTATAGTATGCGTATAAGCACACAGAACTGATTGAAAAAAGAAAATTCTAAACCGAGCAGCGCGTTGATTGCACTGCTCTCCGATCGATCGTCAGCGACGAAAGACTTTCACTAGACACAACCCCCTTCACACGTCGTTCTCTCTCTCTCTCTCTCTCTCTCTCTCTCTCTTTCCGGCAACTTTTTTCCTCTGCACACACGTTGCTCAGAGTTCTTCCCTTCCTTCATGTACAGCACAGACAGCAGCAGGAGCTCCGACAAAAGTGCAGTGGGGGAGGAAGGGCGGAGTGTGGGAGGGGGAGGGAGAGAAGGTAACAACTCGCTGGAGATGCCGCATCCGGCGTGGGCCAACGCGGCCTGCATACCAACTACCTAATCCCGGGGCCGCCACCGCCGTTGCCTCAACGGCACGTATAGGATGTACGTGTGTGCGTACGTACCTCGAATGCGGGAGACGGGTCTCTGTGTATGCTTTACGCGGGGAACGTTTAACAATATATGCGCACTTGGGCTTTCGGGAGAGTTTGAGTTTTGTATACTCACGATCCATGTGTGACTTTCGGAGACGATTCGCGTCTTCGCCGTGGCACAGGGTGTAGAGGTTCTTTCCCGTTAGCTCGTCCGCCGTGTAGTCCAGTAGCTCGGACACCCTGGGATGGGGGAAAAAAAAAACACATTTAGTTTCTGGTGGTTATAAGAAACGGCAACATCGACGCGTTATCGTATATGGAGATACTCACTTTGGCTCGCAGTGTGCTATCCGGAAGTCAAAGTTGATGCGCGTGACGAACATGTCGGCCTCGAGCCTAATTTCATGTACGCTCGGCGGCGGAAGTGCGATCGCCAAGCCGACCATCCCCATGAGTGGCGGTGCCGATTTCCTCGAGTGGCTGAACGTGTACTGCGGCCTCAGTCGACAGAGCAGCAGAACGACCTGCAACAAATTTTCATTTTCTTTTATTGTTTACACTCCAGTGCGTCTAGTCCACTTGAACTCGCGGACAAGAGGAGACGGCAAACATAAGTAAAGGTGTGCAACTTACGCGGTAGCCGGAAGACTTGAAGTGGCAGCCTCTCTTCGTCAGCGTGGACTTCATGCGGACGCAGAAGGCGCGGTCGTAGCCCTTGTAAAGTCCGCTCGCCGTCAACGACATTACCGATGACACTGTGGATCATAGCAAGAAATTCTTCACCTCTACTCCATGTATGCGTACACAGTCGCTCGATCTGGTCGCGTGCACGTGGCCGAAAGAGAATCGGGAGAACTCGGCGGCTGCTGCACGGTCGCGCGGAATAACAATTGGAGAATCGTGCTCGGTTGCGCTGCATACGGTATGCGACTCCGTTTCCGTCGGACCGGCAGTCTCGAGCTTGCGCACGAATATAAGGCTCTTTCCCAACCCCCGTCACGGACTATCCACCTCTCAACCCCTTCGTCACGGGCCTGCCGCTGTCCACGTGCTTGCTCTACGAGAGCTTGCAAGAGAGCACGTCCGGCACGCCACGTGATCATCTTTCGTCCAGGTAGCCGTTGGTCACGCGAGCTTCCATTCAAGCTTCGCTTGTTCTCTCTCACTCGCGTACACGACTAGCCAGGAGTAGGGGACTTTCGATCACGCTATACACAGCGGAGTGAGCCGCTGGAAGGGAGCGCTGTGCAGTCGCGCGTGACCGAGAAGGAAAGAGCCCGATTTCGACGTAGCGGCACGCAGCGACGGAGCGTCACGTTCGCGCGCTTAGACTGATCGGGGCTGTGCCGCGGGCACGTCGGGGATGTGCGAACCGCAGCTTCGCGACCTTGTCCGGGAAGAGGCCACTGGGTATAGACCGTCACAGAGAGCCGAGGGCACGACCAGATCGAGAGCGGGAAAACAAAAATGCGCGATTTACACGAAGAAAAAGGGGCTGCAGTGGCCACGGAGTTATCGCAATATCTATATATACTCCGTGAGACCACTGCAGCCGGTGTTTCCAGTAATAAATCTCGGCTGCCCACAACGGGGACAATCACACACTCTGTCTTACTGGAAATCAACGAAAAAATAAAAAATACCGTCGGGATTCGCAGTGGATGACGAACCATGTTCCTCGGATGCTCCGCTACTCGGCGACGCAAGTCCCGAGCTCGACGAGTGCGGCCCCGACGATGAGGACGAGCTCGTCAGGCCCAGACCCAGCTGCTCGGCTACCTCTCCGTGATCGTGCTGGTGCACGTAGTCGAATATGCTCGAACCCGTCATCTCCACCTAGAATCAAATCGTCGCTCGTTCAGTGGTTGCCCACACTTGTATATCGATGGCATAAGTAGGAAGGTTGGGGCGAGAAAACGGCAATTTTCCGTATGAATTTCGTGACCTCGTACATACACGATACGCGAGATCGATTCCTTGAAGCGGACACGCGCGTCGGGCATACGAAGCGAGTTAATAAAAATCCGGCGCTTTTTCGCTTCTTCTTCTTCTTCTTCTTGTTTTCTTGTGTATACGAAATACCGACGGTTTTATGAACCCCCTCTGGCCTCTACGCCGGAGTAAAATTTGCTTCTACCGCGAGCTTGATTTTTGAGTCGGTTCGAAAGCGCCTAATTAAAGCCACGAGCCTCGAGAGGGGCATAACGCTTCGCGCACATAAGAAATCGGGGCCGTCGGGACCCGCCGAGAGTTACTCAATAACTCAGCGAAGCTAGCGCGAGCTTGGAATGCGAGATGGCGTCGCGTGGCCGATTTTTTTCTGGCCGCACGCGCGTGGACACGTCAGTCTTCGCGGTCTCAAAAGCTACTGGAATTGAGCCGTGCGTGTAATAGCGTCGCTGCGCAAGGATTTATACCGAGAAGAGAGTTATTATATCGATGTATATGCATGCATAAAACGAGCCGGGGATTTATGATGCACTTTTAATACCCTTCGCGTAAAAGAAGAAGAAGAAGAAGAAGACATTTCGGGAAGCTCGCTTAAGCGCTTTTTACAGCATTTACAGCAAGAGAGAGAAAGAGAGAGTGAGAGAGTATAAGGGCTATTTACGCGGTTATGAGGTACTCTTGGACCGCTGGAATGGCTGTTTTTTATACACCGGCGAAAGCTCCGGATCTTACTCGAGAAGAACGAGTGCACTTTCGCGTTATACGCTCCATTAGGCGCGACTAAAGACACGTTCGCGTTTCGATGATTTTATGGGCTGAGCTTGTATACTAGTGGATCTATATTATCATTGCACGTGCGTAATGTAAACTAACGATATGCGCGACCTATAAATACGCGCGTGAAGGAACGATTTGCGCCGTATGCATAATCAAGCGCATAGATGTTTCGAAAAACTATACACCGCGAGAAAGCGTGCGATACAATGGAGCGACGACGTAGAACATGGCCGCGAGTCGATCGCGCCTCGAATAGTAAATCGATCGTTAGTGGCTTCGTTAGAGCTTTTCGTCCTTCCTTCTCACTTCCATATTGTCGCGGCGGGAAATCAATCGGTATATGAAATATCAATGTTCCAATTAACCTCGCGGCTGCGAGCAAATGAAATTCAAAGCGGACCTGGCGCGGCCATGTTTGTACGCGCGCGATCTCGCCGAGGACGTCGCCGCGGCAGTTTCCAGAATCCCCGAAACACCCTATTGATTGCCCCTCGGCGGTACCGGTAGCTGCTGCCTCTCCCTCTCCCTCTCTCTCTCTCGTTTTCTATATATCTGTCTCTCGCGCGCTCGAGCTTCGTACGTATACGTATATACAGCCGGTCCGAGAAGGCATTAGGAATGGCGAACACGCCGCCGTGCAGAGACTACGTGAGCGGCATCCCGTCGCTCGCGCGCAAGCGGGGGTGGCTGCGCCTGCTCTCTCTCTCTCCCCTTCCTCTCTCCCTCCAGTATGGCCGCCGCTGCCGCCGTCGTTCCTCTTTCTCCCTTGACCTCTCTCTCTCTCTCTCTCGCTCTTTCCTCGCTGTGTGCCGTGTATATGTGTGTAGTAGAGCGGGCCGCCCCTCGCACGTAGGTACAGTCTCGTGTCGACCTCCGCCTCTCGGCTTGCCTAGCTCGGCCTTTTACTACTGCGAGAGAGGAGCTTTCCACGCCGGCTTGCAGAGGGAGCAAGGGGATCGCTTTTAACGTTTTTGCACTCGAATACAGGGGTAAAACCTTCCTTGGAAAAGTCCGCACTCGCGCCAGCTAGTGTTGATTTTTTCCTTCGGGGCAGAAAAAGTTTGTGGCTTACCTGAGAGAGTCCGAGGTAGATGGAGACCGTCTCGGAAATGTACAGAAACCGTCCATCAGCCGCGACAGCCATTGCGAAACCGTCCAGCGACTGAAACAGACGAATGAGGCGAATAATGCTCGTGAACACTTTTGTTTCTGTGTATCTAAATTTTCGGAGAGAGCTTATCGGGCACGTACGATCGTGCATTTGAAATAGACAGAACAAAAAAATAGCGCAGCAGCGACTTTAAAAAACAGCCGCTGCGTCGTTCGGCATTGAGTATCAGAAAGTTTGAAATTACCTGCAGGATGTGGGTGCCGTGAAGCTGCTCGAACATGTCGACCGGTAGCGACGCCGGCGACCTCACTCGATTTGCACCTGGAAGAGATAAAAACACGTTCATGAAAACTCTGCTGTATTTCCATCTAAATTTTGTTATCATTGTTATTACATACACATATACGAAGTGGTTAAAGCTCGTAATCAGCATAGATTATACGCGGTGAATCCCCCAAAGCAGGAAAGAAAATCCCACTGCTAACGAACGCCATACTTTTATATTATACGCGCGCAGGTCCGGACAAAGGTTCGTCAAGTGCGTAGTCCGATGGGATTAGCCCACGGCCGAAGAATAAACTCGCACACGGTCAGTCCAACTTCTTCTAAGCCTTGGCCGCGCGGACGAGTTTGATCGAGTCTTTCCGAGTCTTTCATTAAGGGAATATCCGAAGGGCTGCTACTACTACTGCTGTGCTTCGGATTATTATTGCGGAGAGAGAGAGAGAGAAAGAGTAGGATCGTGGCTTGTTTGCCGAACAAGGGGGAGGCAAAGGGTTGCCGAATTCATTTCTCCCTCTTAACCGGTTGATTCCTATCGAATTCGAATCGAGCTCTCGTCGATGGAAACCGAGGCTTTTCCCTTATTGAATGCCGTTGCACTGTGGGGTGCGCCAACTCGTTTTTAGCATATTTCGTCTATTTATGTATACGCTCGCTCTCTAACGAGATTACTATATATACGGGGGAACCGCTGATTGTTTTCCCAGTTTCCGCGCGAGGAAAATTATCTATAGACCTCTTCGCGCTGATTATACAGCGTAAAGCTGGCAATAACGCGAGGCTTTCGCAGGGAAAGAAAAACCTCCCCGAGGCTATTGGCAGCGAGTTCTCGAGTCAGCTATATAGACGCACATTTTCACCCCATAAATCTCTCTCGCGGCTGCTGTTGCAGCACACGCGAAAAAGTTATCACAATATTTTGATAAATACATAAGGCGTGTTTTACGCGCTGCCTTGTCGGCAGCTCCCATAACTCAGCGATATTTATTTTCAGAAGATAGAAAAATAGCGGCTAACTGTGCTGCCCCTTTTCCTTTGGCCGCTCCTGCATCTGAGACCTGCCTGAGACTTATCGGCTGCGAAAATCAATAATAACGGGGGAAACAACTGCTGCTGCTGCTGCTGCAGGCTACCGCAGCGGTTGAAATGCGCGCGCGCGAAAAACTGCCAAGGAAGTTTATTAACAGCGGAACGTCACACAGTAGCAGCCTATAGATCTCTCTATACTCTCCCGCTTCATCATTTCTCGGTGTCAATTTACGACATTGCGACTTTTCCCCCGAGCTCTCGCGTGCGCGCCTCGACTTTCCCCAGGAATATTACAACTCCTCCGGCTAAACGGCTTGGCCTCATTCATGGGGTGCAATAATAATAAACGTGTGTCACGCCGCTCGTCATTAACGGCCGCTCTCGCATAAGAATGAAGACATTAGCGCATGTGTGCCCCGAAATATGGGGATTCCTCTCCCTGACATTACCAAACATATGGTGGATATATTATATGTACACTGCCTGCTTATACGCCCCTGTCATATTTGTCGATATTGCAGGTTACGCACATACACACACGCGCTGAATAAATATATATTACGCGTGTGTGTGTGTGTGTGCTTTACGTATGTCGGAAGGAGGGGCAGAACACTGTAATAAAGCTACTGGACTGTTCTCGGGAGCTTCTTTATTTTCGGCCGTGCTAACTGATTTCTTTTATGGAAGTATAAATCAAGCGTGTTTACTTATCCTTGAATCTGTAGAATTCACGTTAAGAAGCATGCGTCAGCTTCTTAAAAATCCGCCCGGCGTCTTCTCTGATAAATTAAACATTAGACTGTAATCGTTGCTACGAGAGAACGAAAAGAAAAAAAAATCCGCGTGTCACCGAGACAGAAGAAGGAAGCGAAATATAACGCAATATCACACCCCTCGGCGCAGTAGCAGCAGCGGCGACTATCCGCCGGGAGCCGGATTTAATGAAAAATAGCTGAATTTGTTGTCTCTGCCGGCGGCGGCAGTGGCTTATTGTTGCGCGATGCGACGAACGATAACCGGAGCGCGCGCGCACGATTACCGTCGGGGCCATCGCCTTCTGGCAATTTTCTCGGAATAAGAGATATTTCGCCTCTGTATACCGGCCCTTGGGCTATTTATACGTATACACGGATGATTTTGCCAAAAAGTCCACTAATAAAAAATATAACTTGTTTGTTTAATACAGCAGTGCGATCGGCGAGCGAAGATTTATAGACTGCAAAAAGAGCGCAGCTCGTCGGCATAAATGTAACTGATTACAGTTTTATTAATATCGAGTTCGAAGGGAGGACAGGTGAGATGTCTGCCGAGAATTTGTTCCTTTTTTTTTCTCCGTATACGCGAGTGAAACGTTATTGCCCGTCCCCCGGGGAGAGAAACGAGGATCGCCGGCAACTGGCGAGTCTAATACGACGGCTCTCGGCCGTATGAAGATTAATCGTTCGCCGGCATAAAGCCATACGTTTCATCCCCGTCTCCCCCCCACCACACGCCCCTGTTCCGGCTACTTATACACGCTCACGCTTATATGTGCGTGTGTCTGGTCACTATTCTTCATATTTTTTTTCTCAAATTCGCATAATGATACATTTATCGAAAATCATATACACACAATCTCTCTCCTGGGCAAAACGGCGTGACGAATTCGTAGGCTTCGAAACAAACCCCTGTAAGGGGGCGGCTGTGTAATCTGCATTCATAAATCAAGCTCGACATCTCGCAGATTGACGGCTTGAGCGAGTTGAATTTTGCCGGTCATTAAAGAGCCTGCAGGGACGCTAACTTTAACACTGGTTTACATTGATGGGCACTTGAGCAGCTTCTACCCCTTTCTGCTCCATATATTGTTCAGATTCGAGGGAATTCAATTCTACATTTTCACGAATTTAATAACGCTCAGTCTAATTCGTCGTTGCGATTTACGGCTCTCAATTAAAATAGTTCTTCGCGTCGACTACGGAGAATGCGGTGCAATTTACGCGCAACGGCATAATACACATTACGAAGCGGCGCAAAGTAGAATGTTATCCCGGAGGCCGCAAAGTTTGCTCACCGCGTCTCAATTTCAGAGCGCTTCGTTAAAGCAATCTCGATCTTATTAAAATTCAATAAGCACCAGCGAGTGCGCGCTCTCCTCCCGGCGAATTCTTAATCATATTTAATATCGGGGAGACAGAGTAGAGGATAAGTCTTTACAAAGCTTCTCTCGGCCCCTCGAAAATCCAGCATATTATTTGCATCGAGCAAACAGGATGACGCTAACGAGGCGTTGATTAGGGTATTGGTGACGATGATCTAATTAGCCACTACTTAATTAGTCAGGTGTGTTCGGTTAATCCCCGTATTTCATTAGGACGCGTATACCCGAGGGCGCCAGTGGTTCGTCGTCTCCTCTGTGGATTACCTACCGCACCGCCGCATTGAATTTCAAGCTTTTCAGCGCCGCGGTACATCCCGAATAAGAAGCGGAGTGAGAGAGTACAAGAAAGCCGATGAAGCGGAAAATTTCGTGTCGCGAAGAGGAGAAGGGTATTTTTGAAAATTCGAACGATCGATCAGTCGGATGAGCACCGCTGACTGTGTAAGCTTCCCAGCTCCCCCGTCGTTAACTAGCCGCCAACTACGTTAAACACTGGTTTAAACTCCCCTCTCTCCCTGTCATTCTTCTCTCCCTCGATGCCGTGTGCGAACTGGTGTGAGAGAAGTTCTTTTCTTCGTTCTTCTCTCATGCTCTGATTATTGCTACACGCTTTTCGAACGGAGAAGAAAAAAAATGGAACAATGAAGCTCGAAATCCACCGTGCTAGGGGAAAGCTTCGCTAGTAGGCTTTAACTCGTTTTCGTTCATTAGCCTCGCACTCGCGCCCGAGAAAGCTAAAGCAGAGCAATAGACGAGAAGCTTGTGCGCGGTGGCAGTTGACTGGATTTACTTTGACGAGAAGTTGCGGCTGGCGGCTCTCCTATATATGCGCCAAGCGCGCACTAACTCGATTCCGTTAGTTTAGTTACAGAGGCTGAGGCAGCGAGGGGTCGGCCTGATTAGATTTACATGTGGGTACGCGCTGGATCTATATGTATTGCAAGACCCCACCTTAACAAATATTAACCCAGAGCTTCGGTAGGCCCAGTCATTGTCCCGTCATGCGATCATGCGATGATGTCTTCTCTCGACTATTTTTCGAACGACGTTGTTGATTGTTTTCATTCCTGCCACCGCCGATTTGTTTGGCCAAGGGATTTTTTTTATTTTCGTTCTTCTGATTTTGCGGCCTCTCTTCCGCAAATCCAATAAAAGTCTCCTCGCGAAAATCAATCTACATTCCAATGAGCCTGACTCGCGAGAATTTCGAAAATACGACTCCCCGCGCACGATGCCCTATAGCTTCCGTTCGATCGAGCGAGTCCATTGTGTGTCCGGTGGCTGCAGTATAGCAGCCGGTCCTATTTTCATCAAACGGAGCAGGAAAATAAAAGCAAGATCGTATCGCCGCGATGATTGGCGACAATTTTCCATTACTATGTATCGCTGGCGATCTTTTCACAGTCGCGCTATCTTCGAGACAGCTTGTTTTCGACGCGCGTAAATTTCGCCGT
Source organism: Pteromalus puparum (assembly GCA_012977825.3). Classification (NCBI taxonomy): domain Eukaryota; kingdom Metazoa; phylum Arthropoda; class Insecta; order Hymenoptera; family Pteromalidae; genus Pteromalus; species Pteromalus puparum. Next base: position 1,741,480 of record CM053169.1, read on the forward strand.
TGCTTGATTAAACAGTGTATTCCACCCGAGCGAGCGCGTATATATACGCCTGGCATTTGACTTTTTGCGACTGATCCATCATATCGTAAAAGCACAACGACAAAAGCAGAACCAGATGAGCATGAGCGGAAGCAAGAAGTTTGATCGGCTGTAAGATGAACACGTCGGGAACAGGCGTCCTCGTGCCTCGAATCGCATATTATATATACTCTGTGCGTTCGGGTCAACTATTCAAAATTTCGAAAGAGTTCGCTTGACCCTTTTGGAAATTCCTTTCGATTCAATGCGTCACGCTTGGAGGAGAAAACAAAAATAACGTAAATCCCCGACGTTTCCTAATCGCAATTTCGAGAACTGCTCGCAGGACAGCAATTGATGTCACGTTCGCTTTATACGCTCGCCTATATATATACACACATACCGCTGGGCTGCGCCTTGGCTACCGACTTACGTGGCGAGCAATCGAATACGTATATACTCGCGCCAGAGGCCACCGCGATGAGCTTTGGAATTAGCATCTCGCTCGTTAGGAATATGCGCGTGTGCGAGTAGTAAGGATTGCGTCAGCCTATAGTCTCGCTCGTTGTTTTTATTCCTCATCGCGGTTTCGTTGTCACGCGGGTGAAAAAAAAAAGCAGAAACAATGATTCGCATCAGGAGTACGGGTCCGAGGAAAATTCCATCGATCATTCACGAAGAACGTGACTCGTCGCGCGGGATAACTCGGTTTGCGTTCGTGGATTCGGATTGACTGACGTGGCTTACGAGATCGACGTTAGAAGCCGCAGTCTTTTTTTTTTTTGGCTCGGCCTATAATTGAGTTAGATTCGGTCGATTGTGCTTTGCGCAAAAAAAAAGAGACGAGAGTGTACTAACCTTTGACGGACTTGTTGGGCGGTGGGGTATCCCGGCTCCACGGTGGGTCACCGTGTCCGGAGAAGTCCCGTAGTTTGAGGTAGGATATTGTAAGCCTTATGATTGAGGCCTTGTCTAGCTGGGAAGTAATGGCAGCAGGTAGTGGCAGCATCTTCGCGAGCTCGTAGAATTCAAAGTTCTCCTTGCCTCGTCTCGACCTCGCTGCATCCCTACTTTTCTCCTTTCTTAGCTCCAGAATGCTGTAATCAAAAAATGAGACCTTCAGTTATTGCGCGAATTTTTCGTCTTTACCATATATAGCATTACATTACATACGACAATAGACGAGTAAATCGATGATTGCACGCTCTGTATTGTATAACGTCAGCGTTTCCCCACCCCGAAATCATCCCCCTATAAAGCATTGCGCACACAATGACGCGGAATCAGCCGGTCGATGATTTTCGAAAATTCGAATTATCACGCCGTACCACGGTAGTAGGCGTGGCACGCGTTTGCCGTAAACACAGACATACGCTCGTGGGACTAAGCAGCGTATGCATTATTCAATCGGGCCGTCAACGCGGCTGCATATAGTGTGCGTGCAGCCCAGTAAGTGCATCGGATGCGCGACGACCACGCCTCTCGAGCGCGAGTTTCCGGTTTTACCTCGAACCCCGGGCCAATGGACGACATCAGCGCCCCCGGCTGGGACAAGCTTGCGTGTGTATGTATGTGTGTGTGTACGGAGCTGATAGAGAGCGAGAGCCCGCATAGGTGTTCAGGTGAAAAACATCATGGCGCTCGCTCGAAACGTGTATAAAGCGCTTTAAAGAATCGCCGTCGAGTAGTCCCGGGTGTCTCGTTAATCCGCGACGGCAGGAAAAAATGAGGTAGTACAATTAAATGCGACCGTTCTTAGCTCCCGAAACGACAAAGGGTTAAAAACAAGATGGCTTTTTATCGGTGGCTCATTACGCTTAACGACTGTAAAACGACGTCGTGCCGCTTGGAGTTTTGGAGACTAGAGAGCAAACGCCAGCAGCCATTATGCTACTGCTTCCTCTGCTACGCGGCAGGACGCAAAAGTCGTAAAGAAGCGCCGAGAGAACCTTCTTCTTCTTCTTCTTCTTCTTCTTCTTCTGTATCCGTGGGAGAGTCGAGGAGATTAGAAAGACGCGAGATGAATGCGGATTAGTGCAAAAAAAAAAGTTAAACAAACGCGTATGATCAGGCTGATTTGTCGAAGAAAAACAATAAAACTGCGGAGAGTGGGTCAGGAGCGAGTGAAACTGCTGGCGCAGGGGGCGATGCGCGTATAAGAATGAGAGAGAGAGAGAGAGTGTGTGTACGGAGGGGTAGAAGAGAGAAAGAGCACAGGAAAAGTGTCCCTTGCCGAATCTACGCTTTTGCGCGCCCCGTGGGACAAGCCACTTTCCCTCTCCACTCTCTACTTTATGTTAGGCATCTAGCCAATGCAACTTTTCGCTTCCTTAGCGTTTCCCGATATTGACTACCTAATTAGGAATAAAGAATAAGATCTGATCGTCTCCTATAGATTCGCAGGAATCTAAAATGTGTGTATATATGATTGTCAGCGCGATTAGATCGCTTTCGAGCATCCCCACGGCCGCGTAGCGGATTAATTTCAGCGATTCAGCAAAAAGCCGACTATCGCAGAGAGAGAGAGAGAGAGAGGTGTACAGTTGGCTGGCTCCTGATTGAAACGTCTCCCTTGGGAGGCGCAAGAAAGCGAACGCAAATCTCCGAAAAGCCGACGGGTGTACAGTCAAGAGAGCTGAAAAGCGTCAAAAGAGCAGTGTCGTAAATAGCCGCCGGTTAACCAAACATTTCAAGTTTCTCGGACTCTCGTGTATAATATTGCAAAAAAGGCCGCTTCAAAGAAGGAAAAGGAGAGAGTTTTCTTTCTCCCCCGAGGTAAGACGATCCGATGCAGTGAAGTACGTACTGTACGGACTCTACTCCGGCGCACACGTGGGCAGGCGCGAAAATAAAATTAAGCCGAACTTTCGGTCAAATTGGTTGAAATTGGGCGTCGGGGTGCTCGTCCCCCGGGGTCGACGCGTCGATGCCTCTCGTCCGACGCGGATATGTAAGCTTCCTTTTTTCTTTCTTATACACGCGTTCGCATCGGCCAAAGAAACGAAGGAGTATACAGCAACTCCTTCTACTTCGAGGCGTTTTTTTTATTATACGTATATACCGATGCACGTCTTTTGTTTTTACTATATATATTCGCGGGCACTGCAAAGGTGTCTCTCATCCGCATACACAGGCCCAAGACGTTCGGGGGTTGCCAAGTACTATACGCATCAATAATTCAGCAGAGGACCATGACGAGGTTATCGCTCGACGCCTTTGGATCTCTCTCTCTCCGTCGGTCTTTTTTTTTCTCTCCCCATGTACATCAGCAGTGCCAGACTCACCGGCCGTATGTGCGTCTACGGGAAAACGTGGTTACGCTTAATCGCGCCTCGTTTTTTTTTTCACGCGCCTGGGGTGCAAAAAGTTCCGCATGAAAGTTTTAGCCTTTGCACTGCATCGAGAGAGAGATGGAATTATTTACGAAGCTCTGCGGTTAATGCGCAGCCACTTTCGACCACTTCGATCTAGAATAGTGGAATAATAAGCTGCTTTCTCTAATTACCGCTAGCACGAGCGTACAAAAGCGGGCCAGTGCCGTCAAAGTCGTCGACGCGAGCGTATATACAATATCAGTTTGCCGAACACGTCCGACGGCTCTTTGAAGGTCCCAAACTGGTTGTCCCGGAAGCACCGCGCGATATCGTTCTCGGCTCGTCTTCTCAAAGCGAATCGCGTCGATGTGTACGCGAAGCTATACGTCTATACGGAACTATCTGTAATAACGAGGAGGGGGTGCAGGCTTTTCTTGTTTTTCTCTCCTCTCGAATCGAACGCGATAAATCGTCCTGCATCGAACGGAAATAGCGTCCAGGCTTTCTCGAAGCCGATAGTAGGACTTGTTATACTTACAGGGGGGTAGTAGGTGGCGTTGAGGAAATTATGTCGAAACCGGAGCCGTAACATTAGGAGCATTGTATTGTAGGCGCACGGGGCTACGACTCTCCAGGGACACGGAGAGGCGCACACGGTTCTTCGCTTCTTTTCCAGCTCACGTTTCCTCTCTCTCTCTCTCTCTCTCTCTCTCTCTCTCTCTTTTGCCGGCTCGCGCTCGATCATTGACCATCCGGAGGAAAAAGGGGGTGTGAAAACGTGCCCTCAGGTGACTGCGACCGAGTGAATGGCTTAATTGAATTAAGTCGCGCGTCCGCGGCGCGCATTATAATTTCTCCTGCGCGCATGTAGGATGCAGAGTATAGTCGTCGAAAGGAAAGTATATAGGCGCCGGGTTCAAGAGCGCGCGACAAGCGCACTAGTGGTGGATTCAAGGGGAAAGAGAGAGAGAGAGAGAGTAGAAGGCTTGAAAGGGTGAGATTTTAAAGGGGGCGAGCCGTTGCTGCTCGAGTCGAGATTTCCGGGGATTGATAGGATGGCTTTTCATTGGCCGATTAAAGGCCGCACTTTTTTTCTCTCGCAATCTCGAGGTACATAGAGTTCTCGCAAAGATGAAATGAGCATGAGCGGCCCAGGCAGCAGGTCCAAAAAGGTAGTTTTAACATCATAGGTGACACTCCCCTATATCTAGACTCGGCGAGTAAATCGAGATCAGGAAAGTGGAAAAGTACCTACGCGCCACCTATCATCTCTATCAAAAGACTTGGATAAGCTGGTCCAAAACGCTACATTACGCCGATTCTGCGTGCAGCGAATATATACTCTGTCTTCTTGTATAAGTGCAGACACATAGCATTATATGAAAGAGAGCAGACGCACATTTGCGATCGGGTTTCTTAATTGACGCGGCACGTGTCGCCGGGGACTGAGGCTTGCTATATATATAGAGTTGCGCAATGCGAGTGTACGCGCTAGCCAGATTTTCAGAGGGAAGCCGCAGGTAACTAACTCTCTAGTCGTCGGTTGATCTGACCGCAAGGCTCGACACAACAGGTTTACGCATTATGTGGTGTATGTGCCGTTGCGGAAAGGTTTGTCGCGAAACGGCTACCGTTTTGCCACTGTGCTATGCGTTTGCTTCGATCTGTTTCCGTTTATCGAGTATTTTTTTGTACAAGCTTTTGTTGTTAAAAAAAAAAAAAAAAAAAAAA
>CM053169.1:1755329-1772692 GCA_012977825.3 Pteromalus puparum
TATTTTTTTTTTTTTTTTTTTTTCAACAAAAAAAAAGTCGAAGCAAGCATCTCGCAAAAATCGTTTAGCGCTAGCGAGATCCTGGAAAGCCACGCGCGCATATAGCTATACAGACCGCACACACATTCGGGGAGCGAAATAACAGGGTGCCAACGCCGGCCTACCGCCGCAGGGGGGGACAATCAAAGCGCGCGCGCATTCTCCCCCAGCGGCGGTAGCTACGGCATTCGTTCAACTTTAAAATCAAATAACGCCTATTAAAATGACAATGCGGCCACTCGGAGAGCCGGGGTTAAACATTGTTTCGAGCCCGCGCTTGGGATTAGCATACGAGATCGGGTTACTGCAATTGGTTTATCTCTCGCTATACGCCTATAGTATATATAGGCTTGAGTGCGGGCGTGGAGTGTTTTTGCCGTATATACGTGGGCTTGACGCAGGTATACCTCGTATACGTTTGATTAATTTATCCGGGCACTTATTATAGGCTTTTTTTATATAACCGTTACAATTTCGCACACGATTTTTTCCGAAAAAAATACAGCCGGCCAGAACAGCTGGTAAAAATATTAGCCCTCTTTGTGCGTCGTCGAGTTTATAGGAGAAGAAAGCGGAATAACACTCCTGTGGAACGGTCCCTTGGGAGGCTGGCGCCGCTCGTTCTCGGGACTTACAACGGTGCGTCCAATAGGGGCGGCGCACTTGTACGTTTAAGCATTAAATGTAGGCCAACAGCTGATCATGCCGATCGATGCTCATTAGCATATTCGATCGAGTTTTATTACACGAGCAAATAGCGCCGCCTCGAGCCTAATCTACTCTTCTTTCGGACCTTTATAGTTCGTCGACGACGTAAGCGCACATGACAAAGGCAGAGAATTTTCCCGGGGAACAAATTTTCGTAATCCAATTTGGACGAAGCGGACTGTAAGTATATCGTATTATATACCGACTGCAGCGAAAATCCTTACGGGAGTAGATCGTGGTTATTTCTTCGTCAGGAAATAAGAGTTAAGTCCAGCAATGAGGCGCTATAATCGAGAACTAAGAATCCGGAGATTGCATTTCACGCGCCTCTGTGTATAAGTGCGGGGGTGTGCAATAATTTCGTGGAATTAGTTCATCCGTATACGAGAACACTAACGATCGCAATATATAACGGCCAGGATTACATTCTGATTTACTCAGTGCCTCGCAAACCATGAAAAGATCCACTTTGCGCGCGTAACGCATGTAACACGCACACCATAGCCGTCGAATGTCGAATTGACTCGTCAAGCGTAGAAAAAGAACAATCTCATCTCGATCGACACTTTAAAATTGATCTCCCCACACAGATAGCTCGTCCACCTGAATAACAATACGTATATATATGCACGGTGTCTTTTCCCATAGCCATGGCTCTCTCACACCCGTATAAGAATAATAAAAAAAAAAAGAGAGGGAGGCATCGGTTTACACAGGCTGCGCCGCGCGATGATCTAATACGTCGTTGACAACCGGATGCGGAGCCAAAGACAGAGACGGAATTAAGCGCGCTCCTCGTATATGGCTGCGCGTGAGCAGCATTAGCATGCAGCCCGCAAAGCCACACATTTCGGGGGAGTCGGGCTCCCGCGGAGAATACCAATATTACGCGCTTTGACATTCCAATAAAACGCGCCCGATTTGTTTATGAGCGTGTACTCGCGCAATCCGCACACGTGTGAACAGCGGCTGCTGCTCGCCCTTTTTCCACGAATGCCACCTCGAGACTTTATTTTGCACACTTGAATATAAGGGGACTTGATTTCGAGGGAAGCTTATATACTCGGTTTTGGAAATTACCGATTGTTGTGTCGGGCGCGATAAGAGTGTCGTAGTACATGGCAGCCGGTTTCCCGGAACATCCCGATGAGGAGATAATCGCGGCCGTGTAAAAAACAAGCAGAGATACTCGACCCTTATGCATGTGTTTCTCCCATAAATCCCGCTATCCAGGCTGAGGTCTCTTTTGTTTCAGTCGCTAAATTATCGCGTACATTTCACAACATGTCCCGCTCGACCGCTGCTTGTCTCTCTCGACTTTTCACTTAACGGGGGTAGCATCTCTCTCTCCAAATATACATATACATGGACGGGGTCTCTATCCCTCTTGGTTTCGCTGGAAATAACGGTCTACCGTTCCTTTTTTTTTTTCTCCACGACAGACGGAGAGGGAGAGATCGGCCGAGATAGTTGCTAAATTATTGTTTTTCCGCGGGGAGCCGGAATAAGACCGTAACTAACGGGCGCAAACTAACGCTGTCCACGGAAGGGACTTGCGGAGCTTTTCTCTAATCGTCGTGGTTTGCGGGAGATTTTTTTTTTTCAACTTCGAAAATTAATCGTTGCGAGGCTACGTCGATCAGTCGACGTGTCGCAGCAACGTATAAGATTCGAAGTGAGCATAGTAGTTATAAAAAAAAAGATGCATGCACGTAGATATAAGAACATGAAAATCGGAGCGAGTCACGTCCAGTTTAATTTACGCGCAAGTACTCATCCTTCGAGATGCGTGTCGAGGGTGTCAACGCGTGCAGCTCTCTTTCTCTCCATTCACCTCTCTACTGATACGTGGCGCGGACGTGTTCCTTCGCGGACAAGATGCTGCTGCTGTTGATGCTTGTGTGTGTGTGTGTGTGTGTGTTGTTTGGCACAAAACGGGCGCACGTGGGGATAAAGATCGGAGGGGATATGTGTCGCTAGATCGGCCCGGACGACAAGTGTGCTTCCTTGTTTTTATTGCCCTTTCTTCTTTCTTTCTTCTCTCGAGATTTTCGTGAGTCTGATTTACATATTCCTTATATGTTTTTATTTTTTCCCGAGTTATGATTTTCTCGGAAAACTTCATTCAGGGCCTTCCTGCTTTATTTTTCTTAATTCATATCTTCCTCTAGAAGAACGTGCCGAGATAATCGACGGCTCTGTATAATTCAAAGTCAACCGGAGAGAAAGAGTAATATAATAGACGTATAGAGAAAGAGAGCGAAATTAGCGAGGTGGAAAAAGTAGCCGCGACGGTGGTCTACCGCAAGTTATAACCGCACTGCTGTGCGCAGTGTGTATGGCAGTGGCCGATGTGTCTATTAGAGTTTTGCGGTGGATCGACAGTGAACCCTGAACGGCGACCGGCAGGAAATCGGTAATTACGCGATTTTTTGCCATTCGCCCGCTATACCGTAATCCTGTGTGTATAGCCTTGAAAAGCGCGGATTTTCTTTTACCAGCGCTATATGGAATTTGACAATTTTTTCTCGCGTCGTTACTTCAGTGCTTCCAACATTTAGTTTTTCAAAAGACGATAAAAAAAAAACTATGGAATGCAAAATTGTGCAGTGTTTGTGAAAGATTCCACAGATTTGCGATTTGAAAAAACAGCTCCTTAGCCTGTCCATCGGAGCATCCAGCCGCAAACCGCATCTCTCTCTCCGCGTCCCACACTAATAATACGCCTCGAGTTCTCAGGTATACAAAGCGTGTAAATGCTTTTTATAACGTTGTCGCGCGGTATAATAATAAAGACCCATATAGCATCGCATTATTTCCCATGAAAATTCCTCGATCCACCTGCCGCACACGCACCACGCAAACAAGCGAAGATTCTTCTCCATTTTCTTCTTCCGTAACCTCGACAGGCGACCTAACAGTACTGGTCGAATTTTCCTACATTAGCTTCAGGTACCTGCAAAGTATCGCCACCGCGTGTGTCGTGTGCCTGCAGCCTCGGAACTATAGCTTGGAAAACCACCGTTGCACGCGCCCTCGGCGAAAATTCCGGTCGCGCGGCAAGCGCCCGCTGCGCCGCATTGTCCTCGGCCTTGCACTTGAGTCTAGGCGAAATTTCCCCTTGAAGTGTCGCGATACCAGAGAAAGAGATTTCGACGTTGCCTTTAGTTGGAGAAAGAGAGAGAGAGAGAGATTTTGGGAGAAGATAGGATTTTGCTTTCTATCGATTAGCTCTTGGCGCCCTTTTGTGTAGCAGGTTATTTTGTAAATTTTGGGACGAGGCTCTCGATGAATTGATTTGGGCTAATTTATTCCTCTGTTGGGAAACATCGTTTGGGAGAATAGTTCTCGGCTATTTATTTTAAAATAATCGTGCAGTACCGTTATAATCGCAACTAATAAACAATCAAAATATTCAAGAAGCATCTCACGAAATAATCCGACGACGGAAATAAACCATAAGGCGCGTCCGCTGCCATAAAAACGATCGAATACTCCCGCAAGAGTCGCTTCCTCTCTTGCAGCGCGAAGACGTCAGACACAGAGTCGCGGCAGGTCGATGTAACGGCACCTTCACACACGCGCGCGCACACACACTATCGGCCAATAAATAGTCAGCGGATGTGCGCTGCTGCCGAGACTATGACTTGTGTCTCTGTTCCCGAAAGAGCTGCTGATGCCGCTGCAGGTGAGGCACACACACACACACGAGACCGAGATGAGAAAGCCAGATCTGTGTTTTCTCACCCCCGTTTTCCGAGTATACATAGAGGCTGATTGGGTCGAGCCTCGTAATTTCCACGTTTTATTGCAGCCGCTGTCGCGTCCTTCCGTAGGGCTGATTGAGTCGTTCGACACGCTGCTACCTTCACCCTTCGCTCTCTCTCTCTCTCTCTCTCTCTCTCTCCAGCGCTGCGCGCGCTTATCTTATCTCTCGGCGCACGTTCGTGAGCTTCCTTTATCGTTTGTAAGCATTTTGTTTCTACAACTCTGGGATTGTCCTCATCGGCTATCTGATTTCGAGGAGAGAGACAACTCCTTTTGTTTTTCTTATGCTTCGTCGTGTGCAGGATGAACCGGAAAATTGTTTTCCTTTTTGTTTTTGGCCTGAAATTCACGGTAATCCTCGGGGACATCGGGGACAAATTTACCCTTTGGCCGCGCGAGGGAAAATTATTGCAGTATATCCCTTGACAGTCTTTTCATCCCGAGACGTGTTAATCGTTCCGTCCCTGCTTTTGATTATCACGCTTTTCACGGAAAAATCATAACACGCGAGTTATGACGTTCCAATTATGTTTACCTCGCGTTATATACGTTAACCTCTCGAATCTTTGAAACGTGCCTCGTTCTCTCTCGGTACCTGCAACTAGCGCTTTTCTTGTTATCCTCGTCCCGCAGTGCGTCGCCTTATCTCCGTCTTTCATCGAATCGGCGAGGAATCGGTGACAAGACTGCAGGTACGTGTCCCGCAGAATAAGAAGAAAAAAAAAGAGAGGAGAAAGACTTGTTCGACTCATCGGAAGCCTCGTCAGGGCGAAATGAAGAGAGCGACCGATAATTATCTGGCGGCTCTTGTAAGCGCGCTCGTAAAGCCCCAGCGCGCGACACTTACTGTTGGAAAGAGAGAGAGAGAGAGAGAGTAGAGCTAGTAGTTCACGGGAGTTACCCTTTGGACGAAAGCCACTTTTTTTCTCGTTGCGCCCTGTCGCGGTCGCTCTCTCTTTTTTTTTGTGGCTTTCTGGGGTGTGGTGGCCAAGATTTTGGAATGGCTTTCGAACCCTGAAATGGCGATCATTGTCGATTTAATAAAAAAAGCATTAAACTTTCGAAAAGCAGCGAGAAAATCAGAACTTTCTCACTGCAGGCCTCTGTGTCAAACAGTGAACAAGCCAAAAAAAAAGTTCAAGGCGAAAAAAAAACACGCGGAGAAAAGCAGAGGCGCCACCTTCGCGACGGGGGATACTGTCGTCCTACTGCCGATACTTTCTTTCAAGCGCGAAACCTTCTCGAGTTTGGCAGTCGATTTTCGGAGAAAGCTGGGCGCCAAGATCTTGTCCATCGATACTCTCTCGATACCCTATGACTTTTCCTCCGAGTGAAAAGAAGACACACCAGCTTTTTTATTGCCCCTCGCCCGCGAGAAGGTCTCTCTCTCTCTCTCTACGAGAAAGATCCTTCAAGTTCGAAAATAGAAAGAGAGAAAGGTGCAGAGATCCGAGATTGCGTGCTGCCGCAATTTAGATGCAAATCATCGAAGGACTTTCTATAGAAAATTACGTACTTAGTGTCTACGCTCGAAGGACGAATCGTGAATTTTAAGTATCGCGTGATCGTCGCAGGGAACGTAATCCACTTCGTCATTACTTTATGAGACGCTATATGCGACGCTTTACGAAGTTTCAAAGCAAGAAGCAAATCTTCTCGTCCCCAGTGGGCAGCGCGTGATCGATGGAATTCTAAACGTTAAATCGTCCCGGGCACAAATTGACAGGAAACACACACGCGCGCGCGCGCTCTCGCATAAGCGCGTCCGCGACGCTATAAATCGTCCTTCGGGGGTTGCCGTACTCAGGACACGTGTGCTTGTGTGTCCGTCGGAATGTCTCGCCCTTTTTTTTTTTCGCGCGAGTATAGTAGTTTCTATATAGTGTGGACTCTGTGTGTCGGGGGGTGAAGGTGAACTCGGAAAAGAGGGATGTCACGGCGCAAGGCCGTGCACGCGCGCGCTAATTTTGAAGGATGGCCTTGCGCGCTTTCTTTCTGCTGATTTGGCAGTGCAAGGTTACGGAAAATCTGCAGCGAGAGAATCACAGATAGATTATAAGCCAGTAAAAAAATGTATCTATACCCTTTGTCCATCTCTCGATGTGCCATCCCCTCGACTTTAAAAATCCTCTCCTGGCGCTTTAATGCAAGGAAAATACAGTCTGCTACTATCAGATATCGTGACCTGTCCGGGGGAGCGAAAAAAGGCATCTCGGATAGAAAGCAGCAATAGCAGAGAGCGCAAGCAAGATACAGTCTCCGTAAATTTATCATGTAAGCGGGCAATTTGGAAGCGATCATTTTTCACGCGCGCGCCTTCTACTCGCGGGGGTTGGCGGTAGTGGCGGCAACGCAAGTCAGAAAGGGCGAAGGGGGTGGGTGAGGTTATTGGCCGGCGGCGGATGCCAAATGGACATCACGACCCCTCTGACTGATGATCTCTCGGCCGGGTGTATATATACACGCGTGTATGCGCCGCATACCGCCCGAGGTTTGTCGAGAGCGAGAGCATCTTCCAGATGCAGCACTCTATATGCTGATGAGGAGGAAAAGCCTCGGAAAGATAGATATACACCGACGACTACTGCTTATGGATGGCCGCGCGTCACCTTTGACACCTAGCTTGCACCAGCTCTACTGGGGATATCGCTTTTGCGCGTATACGTGTTATACTGCTTCGCGTGCAGTTTTGATTCGTATACGTGCGAGTTCTTATTCAATTTACAAACTCGGCTCTCGGTGGAGTACATTAATAATAAATATCCCAGCCGATAAATATAAGCTAGCTCGGCTACTGCAGCGTTGATAAAGCGAGTGTACAGAGTCCCTCGGTTATTCCTTTCTCGGCCGCGATAAAGGAGTGTCTCGCACCTACTCAAGAGAAAGAACGGACCCGAGCGAAGAAGTAACGGCCTGTTAAAGATAAGGAAATGAGGTGTCGCGCCCTCCGCTCGTCGTTCTCAGCCCGGAAGGCGCTTCTTCGAAGATACTTTTCCCCGGGGAAGTCGAGTCGCTCTCTCTCTCATTGCTCTCCTATATAACGCATACCTTTACACTCGGACGCGCGACTGACCCTTCAGCCTTTTCTCTCGGTCGAGAATAACTCTCGAGACGCGATCGTAATTCAAGTGTATCGGGGTCGAGCGCGTCTTTGGAATACGACATCGCAAAGGCTTGTGCGTACGTTACGTTTGACTGACCGAGGGATTGGCAAGAGATCCCGTTCGATATGCGCTTCGTCATTCCAGAAAGAATTTTTCATTTTGTGCTTGAAATAGGGAGCTTTTCACACGAGGAATACACTCGAGCTCGCGGATTCTTATCGCGTGTCACATGCTAATTTCAATGCGAGACCGTAACTCACTGAAATTATAGCTGTTTCACTGGCGAAACGTCCGAGTGAGACATTGCAACTTGCCGCTGCAGTAGCGCGGCCTAATTAAACAATCGTGACCGCGCTACTGACCGGATTCAGATGGCAACCGAGCGGCTTACTTAATATATCTGCAACTCTCGCAGTGGATTCGACACAATCTCATATACGAAATAGGTGTACACACAATATACAGAGCCTCGACTATATACACGCGGTGAGCTCTCGGCTTGAACCCGGCGTAATTCTTATCTTAATGTAGCAAATAACCGGAGGGACTCTCGGAGAAGCGGGTGTACAGAGGCTTCGAGAGATAACCGAGCGCCGATCTAATCGGCTTCTTGATTTAGCCCGCTTCATAATTCTCCAGCCTAATCTGAATCCTTGCGTGGCGCGCTGTATACACGCTTTTCCGCTCCATATATAGGAGCGTCTTTATCACCATCTACCGGTAACTCGAACTGAGGTCAAATTGTTACGAAATTATTCAATGCGTATACGAGATACACGTATGTACACAGCTCGACGGCTTTGACTGTATAGAAGCGTAGATAAAGCGAAGAAATTTGACTGCTTGTCTGGCGCGCAACGCCTCCCTCGTGCGACACGCGTGTGTATACATTCGAAATTAACCCTTTTCGGGAGCAGCGCGCATTTCATTAGACTCGGCGATGGGATTATACACCGGCGCGCTTGCGGTTATTACACGCCAGGTCGTAATTAGACGCTAAAGAGCCGCCCGTAACTTTACCGAGCGCGGTGCGCTTATCTCATGGCGCGTGTGTTGTTATATGCGTATACGCGAAGGAGAGAGACTTTGTCGAGATTTCATTTGCGCGTACGTATAATTGAAAAAAAAAAGTACGGTATAGCCTTGTTGGAGCTAACAGAGGTAAATTTCAGGAGAACTCTTTTATGCACGGTCCTTGTTTCGACTTTTTTCCCTATGTGCACATATACATAAAACCCATTTCCATACGGCAAAGGAAGTGCGCCGACCCTCGCCTGCAACCACACGTCTCAAAGGCAAGAGAAAAAGAAGAAGAAGAAGAAGTCCAGGCGAGATAGAGAGATAGCCGGCACGGCGGGAAAAAAAAATAAAAAATGCATCAGAAATCCATCAAAGAGCGGCCGTTCGTAAATACGTCTCTCTCTCTCTCGGCTGGCGAGTCAAGTCGGCGTGACTGGAAACTGAAATGTAAATAGGAATTTCATTCCAATCAGTTTGGGCCGCAGCCGTCGGTTGCGATTCCGCCCACGCGCGAATTTATAGAGCGAGCCACGAACTAGAATGTGCTACACCGTTAAACATGCCTGCTTTCGATTTAGATTCGTCTCGGGCCAGAGGAAAAAGGAGTGTTCGAGAAAAAGTTTATACGCGCGTGCTTTCGATCGATATATACATCACACAATGTTTATCATTCGGTTCACACAATTTGCTCTGAGCCTGACAAACTTTTCCGTCGATTATGTTAATAACGCGGTGTCGAGAGAGCCGCTCATTAGCCTTTGCTGAAAAATCCGTCTTCATAAATTACCAGCGCGGGGGAAGAGAAAAAGAGACACGAGTATCATATATAGGCGGAAGCCAAAAGTCTGCGGAGACACGAGAATTCTCCGTATGAATACGATATTGTTCGACAGCAGCTCCTCAAAGCCGGGCAATCGTGTCGCATAATACTCCCATTAGATAACATAATCGAAAGTGGATTTATGAGAAGCGCGACGTAAGGGAGAGAGAGAGAGACTAGAATATGCCAGTCGCTTCTTGACGCGCTACTCGCATAGTGCTGATCGAGGGGCGGAGGAGAGGAAATCCAAGCGGTGACGCGCGACGAATTTCACAAGAGAGAGGCTTTCCGCGTTCTTCGGATTATGTTAGGTATACCGCTCGCGCTATGCATCGACGTGCGGGGATGACGGCCGACAGTCACCCTAAATACGCTTGAGTAATGAGGGACATACGTTATGTGCATATTATGTCCTATACGCCTCGAGACGCGTATATGCTTTTTCGGATGATGCGACTTCGGATTTATCGCTGGTTATTTTTTCAGGGATCATTGTTCTGGCCCGAGGCGACCTGATTCTTTTCTCTTGGTTTTACAGGTGCCGCGAGGATTAGGGACAGAGTAGATGAGCGCAATTTGCCACCTGTTGGCTTTTTTTTTTCGTCGCTCAGCTCTTTGATGCTGCTGCTGCTGTTGTACACACTCGAGTGATTCCGTGTACGAGCTACCTTGAAAATTTTCACACAGTTGTATGGAACACTGAAATTTCGAAATCCCCGTAAAAGCGCTCCTTGGAGAAAAATAAAACCAGTCTCCTCTGCAAAAGCATCAATCTCGAGGAACCTCCTAAATCAAAAAACTGCGCAGCTCTGCCAAGAAAAAAGGCATAATCGCGCTCCAAATTTGCAGCGAAAAGTTGGCTGATTTATTACAGCGGGCCAAACCCGCGTATCCAAAATTTCACATATGTGCCCGAGAACGCGCGGGCGATAAGATTTATTAGATTGTTTCGTATCAGGGATTTGTCGCAGCTCGCTCGTCGCGAAATTTATCGGACGCGCTGTTGACAGCTGCTTTTTTCGGACTCCGCGCGCCAGAGTCGTCGAGTTTTCGGTGGGACGCTTCATTTAAATGCAAATCGTCCTCGCGAAAGTTGGCTGTTTGAGACGGTTGGAAAAAGACGGAGCAAAAGTCTTCTTCTTCTTTCTCTCCTTCTTCCTGCTCTGTTCTCGTGGTCTCTAAGACAAAGGAACTGCGCGAGCTATTGTCGTGGGGGGGATTCTTGGCGTTCAACACGGCTGATGATTCTTGCTTCTTAACGTTCGTGTTATTTCAAGGTTTTCATTGCGCGCGATTTCGGGATAAAAACATCGTCATCCTTTCCACCGCAAAAATAATCACCGTCGTTTCACGGACTACTCTCGTGATTTGTACGCGCCGAACTCACCGGGGACTTGTTCGAGAAGAACGAGTGACAAGATCCCCGCGAGCCGTGTATATACACACCGGCGCGAAAAACAGATGCACCCTCCAACCCTATAAGAGCCGGTGGAATAGCTTTTTAAAGTTGCCGCCACTCGCGGAATATACACAGGCACTGATCCGCTGGCAACCCCACGGGGCTCGAATCGCGCTGTAAAAAGAGAGAGAGAGAGAGAAAAGAGAGCTCGAAGAAACGACTCCCCATCTGCCAATACGCACTTTGGTTGATCCCTGTAGCGGAGAGGTGACGCTCTTAAACGCCCGTTATACATATTTTCCGGACGATTTCCTCTAATATGCTGGATTGAGTTTTTATTCGATGCCGTGCGTGCGTTGGAAGAAGCCAATGCGACAAGTATATTTATGGAGTGATCGAGGTGGGGGCGAAGGTAATTTTCGTGGATTTCTTTGAAGCTTGATATTTCTAAAATCAGTTTAAAAAAATGAAAAATATACTTCAGGCAGTTCCCTCACTCATATAATCGTATAACTCGCAGGTAAAAATTTATGAATGAAATGACAGAAGGACATCCGCACTACGTGAGCTTTGAGTTAATAAGTCGAGTAATATACTCTCGTGCATTATTCCATTAGCCACGAGCATGCGATTCGCGGCTGTACAGAGTTCGTCGCACGATAATACGCGACGCGTTCGTGTATACTCGAAAGTGACGAATGCTTGAAAAAGGCAGAAAGCAACGCGAGTATTTCAAGCGTTTTTCGCCACAGCAGCCAAGAGTTGAAAGGCCGGGCACAGAATGTCGGCCATTGCGCTCACGGAATGAAGAAACTGCTATCGCGTCGCGACACAATAGACCTGCGGCCTTTATGTGCGCCGTGTAATTCACTGCTGTTGCGAGATGATTCGCGACGGCTCGTTGATTTTGACATCGGATTGCAAGTTTAGAAAAAAAAAACGTTTGGCTGTTTTGCATTGTATCAATGTTGCTGGAAAAATAAAAAAAAAAAAACGTTCGATATAACGCGCTGTGGAAAGTTAGAGCTAGGAGTTCAGTATATACATCGAGCTAATTCGTATTCTGGTCACCTCGGAACTTTTCTTGTGGTTGCCGACAACCAAGAGTTCTGCAGTACCGACTTGTGAGAGCATCTTCAGCCGAGTCGTTCGTCCTTTGACCGTTGGGTGGCAGCGAAACTCGGTAGGTCGGAGGATAACCGTTCGCGCCAATTCAAACTTTTGGTTCGTTTTAGAATTACTTTGATTTTACATAAAATTAATTAGGAATCGTAATTATCATTACGAAAAAATCGATTCGAACAATTTTGTACGTTGAAATAAACACACTGACGCGATACGTATCGATAACTGTTATTTCGATCACCCTCGTGCTCCGCATTCATTTACGCAATGAAGCTAATTTCATTTCCAGGATTTCGAGTTTCAATCACACTCGTCACCATATACAGCGAAATCTCAATCAGCGTTAAAAACAAGTATGTAATTTATCTCGCGCGGTACTGCACACCCGCACCAGCTTTTCCATTACGCGTAGTGAATTTTTACGGCAAATTCAGTACCTCCGAGGAGTAAAAAAAAAAGAGAAACAAATCATCCGGAAGGTTGCAAACAACTTTGTAGCCACGCGCGATTTAACGCTCCGTTCGCGGTCTTAGAAAGGAATTCCTCGTCGTTGGCGCGCGTTTCCTTAAAAAGTGCAGTATAATGACGGTGCACGTTGGTAGGAAGCTGTCGCGAGTTAACTGCGGTTTCTGGAGCCTCTATATATATATATATATAATGAAGGAGTCGTCAACGAGGCCTATCCGCACTCAATTAGCGTTATTATACTTCTTCGCTATACTTGCCTCGATCCGATTACGAGATACTTTTATCGTCGTCGTCGCGTATGGAGAGCTTTTCACGAAAGCTCTCTCGAGATATTAAAGCTATAGGAGCTCGTAAAAAAGTGTGAATGGATCATTGTGCGTCGAGCTACGGAATTTTCCCTGCTGGCTCGCGCGACAAAAGCTCAAGCTGGCGAGCGGCGGCTTTTCTTATTAACTTCACATTTTTTCGCATTCGCATTCGGCAAAGTGCCGCGACGCCCTGAGCGTTCCTCGAATACCAATGAGTCGACGGATATCCACGATGTTAGCTGGGATAAGTTTGTTCCAGCCAGCGGCGTCATTTATCGAACTGCAAGCTCGACCGAAGAAAAGTTTTTCAACTATTTTGCTTTTTTTTTCGCAGCGACCGCTAAATAATACAGCGCAGCTTTCTTTTAATAAAGTCGCGAGTGCATCGGGGGGAAAAATTTTCGTTCGTTAGTATCGACAGCTGATAATTTAAAGGCGCGGAGTCATCGTCGAGTATAGACTGCAGTGGCATCTTGTTAAAATGCCGAGGTATCTTGTGTATAGTCGCGTGTACCAGCTGGCTCTGTCTTGTCGGCGACATTAATCATCGAAGTATCTAAATGACGGGATTCCGATGTATTACCATATAAATGACATCATATTTCTGGTCAGGTTTCCCCAGTTTGTCGGCTCTCGCCCCCGTCATGATGTATGGACGACGGCATATTGGCGCGCGCGCGCGCACACACACTTTGCCGTATACTCACCCCCTGCGCGGCCACTATACACGTACATATACACACCCCCTTCGAACTTCGGTATCGGGACTTGGCTATCGTTCGGCGTACTTGTTAACGGATCTTTCTGTATTTTTTTAAGGAATAAACAGTGGAGAGGAGCGTTGACGTCGGTGATGATTAGCGCGTCGTGAGCAAGTAGAAGATTGCGATTAGCCTACGACCCCGAGCTTATCAAACAACGTCGGAGCTCACTGCGGGATTATTAATTAAAATTCTGCGCGAAAGTGAAGGCTACACACCGACGCGAGAGTTATGCCCGTATAATCACCGCTCGCGATCTCTCTCCTCCTCTGCAGCTCTTTCGAGAGAGAGAAAAGGAGCTCGGGAGACTAGCCCGAGACCGCAAAGTACACGGGGGAGAGCCTAGTATTTCACGAGACCAAATTACACGTCTCTCTCTCTCTCTCTCTCTCTCTCTCTCCCTGAAAAGTGCGAGTACGGTGGCTTCATTCAATGAACTTCTCGTGGAGGAGACACTGTCTTACTTTGTGCGCGAACGATTAGCGTGCGATGATCTTCGTTCCGATGGATTATGTATACATTGCAGGGGGAAACTGATCGTGAAAAAATGAGCCGTGGAGATCGTTCGAGCTCGTTGCTGTAATTTTAAAAGCTTACTTCTTTTCAATCGACTTTACTTCAAAAAATCTGGCCGCTCTTGAAATAAACGATAAATTAACAAAGTGAAAAAGAGTCGGGCATTAGCGGCGCGCGAAAACGCATACGTGCACGTCCTCTTCTCCCTCCCGCTTGAGCGCGCAGATCTTACATACGTTACACGACTGATGCACATAGCCATATACACTTATAAAGCCCGGGCCAAGCGGCGGCGGCGGCTGCCTTTTCTCCCCTCTCGCGGGTATATTTCAATTATTAGAGGGAATTACCCGGAGCGTCCATCATCTTCTATACTTATTTTCTGCGAGCTCTCTCGAGCGCGCTCCGAAACTCTATGCTGCTGCTGCCGTTGCCGAGAGAGAGAGAGAGGGAGATGATCCTATGAGGGTTATACACCGAGCTGCATCATCAGAGCGCATCATCAGAGCGGTGAGAAAATAGCCTTCAATTGTGATTACAGGGGCGGCTCTCTGTCTATCTCTCTCTCTCTCTCTCTCCTCTCCTCAGCTCCGCTGGTACACTGGACGCGATGTCCGGGCACAGAGAGCGCGCGAGACGAGCCGCCGTGCGTTTACACGTATTATCCCTCTCTCTCCGACTATGTGTACAGCTCGCTCTCGGGTTATACCTACGACTATCCATATCATTATCCTTAAGCCTCATGAAAGTCGGCTCGCGCTCGCGCGGATAGTCCGTTTCGTTTTTCCTATTACCCCAGCGATTTATTCGAGCGTTCGATTTTATTTGCTATTTTATTACCGTAACCGCGCGCCTGCTCAGAGATATAGGAATATATATGTATACTTATGTGTACGATGCGTCTTTAGCCAATTTTCCCGCGATTTAATGGGAAGCGCGAGCAGTTTTGAACTTTCGCGAAACTTGCGCGCCGAGCGCCGATAAGAGCCGTAATTCATTTTCCAATTGCTTTGCCGTCGAGCCGCGCAATTAATGCTCCCGGCTGATATTAAGTCCTTCCGATGCGATCGTATTAACTCACCAGAAGTCCGAGATCAGTCTTAGTGTAATTGCGGCACACTTACCTGAAAGCAGAAAAAAATGAGGCGATCGTTAATTCATTGAATGGAGATCTGAGCGCTGCTAATATAATTTCGTAGTGGTGTAATCGCTGCTCGAAAGCAATTAGCCCCGGACCGAATAAATAACACTCGGCTGTCCTTCGCTCGTATATATATATACGTGTGTATTCTATTATACGTGTCCCTCGCACGATGCAGCCGACGTCCTGTGGGACCGCTGCTTCCATATCCAAACTTTGCTAAAGCACGCCTTCTAATCTCGTAATGTGGGACAACTCGCGCTGCAGGGAAAAGGACATCTGCAGTAGGTGTATAGGGAGACACTGCAGAGAGAAAGTACGAGTGGGGTATGAGATAGGAGAGAGAGAGCAAAGGGTGTCCAGAGAGGCTCCAGGAAATAAGGGGGGCTTCATTACAAAATCACTCCTTCGGGAGTCGTTCGGCCGCATCTTCCTCGCTACTGGATGTATAGGGATGCTGGGTATAGTGTATACGCTGATTC
Organism: Pteromalus puparum; assembly: GCA_012977825.3. NCBI lineage: Eukaryota > Metazoa > Arthropoda > Insecta > Hymenoptera > Pteromalidae > Pteromalus > Pteromalus puparum. The sequence continues at coordinate 1,770,989 of CM053169.1, forward strand.
ATATTTGCGAGGATTCCTCAAACGCGTGAATTTTTCGGATTACGCCCGTTGTCGAAGAAAATCCGCCACCGAGCCTGGATTTGCATATAGCGAGATGTTTCTCAAAGATTAGCAGTGACGAGAGGGCGCGAGTAAAGAACGATTAAACGCTCCCTGTATAGCCGTTGCTTGGCTTTTATATGCACTCGAGTCGTTATACAAAGAGAAAGTGGCAGAGACATCTTTCGGCGAGTTGAGCCGAGAGTCAAGTTTTCACTAATGTCCCTTGTTTCGGGCGACCTTAATGCCACTGTTTAAGCTCGTGGTTATGTACTTTGGCTCTCGTAAAACTCGATGCTCTCCAGCTTGTGCACGAAGAACTTTCGCGTTGTTTGTTTTGGCGACTGAAAAGCCGCAGGATATTATCGTAGAAAATTTTAAAATCATCGATCGGTAGGTTGCACAATATAGTAACGCGTGCATTACGCTATATTCCGTATGACACCTCTGCATGATTTACACCAGCTAAAATTTACCCGCACTCGCTGAAAGATATAAATCTCGTCGATCGCAATCGATACAAACCTCGACGCTAATGCCCCGTTCGATTTTTCTTCGCTCTCCGGACGATCAGAAAAGCAAGGTACAGGCGCTGCACTTCGCGGCTCAAATTAATTACGTGTACGGGAGGCAGTATAATGCGAGCAGCACCATAAACAAGCGCGAGCCGATCGGACCGTCATTAGGGCTGCGATGCTTCGGTAATAATATGCATCGGTGGCCGCCGCACACGTGCAGCTCGATGCGCTATCGAGTGGGGGTATTTAAATCTCCCGCGTGCGCGAGAGAGCTGCGTAATTATTGGCTTGTGTTATGCTTTTGCGAGCGTTTGCTCGTTGGACTATTAAGATGATGATTTTTGAATATCGGCGAGAGGTCCGTTAACACTTGAAAGGCTAGACGCTGCGGCTGACTAGGCTGGATTGCTGGGAGTGTGTTCGAGGCGAATTGAGCGTTTATAACGGTACCGGTTATTTTGGGAAGGGGTAAGGAACTTACGCTTCGAGTACGAGCGTGTAGGGGGAAAATTAGCGGTTCATTAGGGTTTTCGTTTTTTTTTTTTTTTTTTTTCATTACTGTACGTGCCATTTTCTAAAGCAAAATTTGTGTACAATCTGAAACTTTAGTAGTACTGTCGAGTTTTGTGTACTGTGACGTCGCGCAAAACCGATCACTTTGGGAGCACCATTTGTTGAAGCGGGAGTTTTACTGTTTAATTCGAACGAGCATTGAAATGCTCTCTCTAATCGCGAAAATAAATTAGGTTGGTGATATTAATAATAACATAAGGTGATTTAAGGTTAAACAAGTTTTTAGGATAACCTCCTAAAAACTTATGTATATTGTCAAGTAAAATCCTAACATCAAAGTAGCTAAGATTCTAAAGTTAAATTGACTCTCATGCTATAAGCTAACTCTACGAACTCGCGACTCTGACTGTTGCTCTCCGGAGCTGCGATGATGCTGCTGGGCCTCTTCTGCTGACGTTGAGGGCGTGACCTTGAGTAGAGGGACACATCTTGACGAATCGGAACGACTCCGCGCGGACTAACGAAATGCTACGAACGAATCGGTATCGATCAGCTGGTCTACGCGGTGGTGGAAAATCTATACAAAGGGCCTGACTGTATGACGCACTTCGCGTACATGTGTTGGCCACCCGAG